>CAUYQV010106404.1:0-28247 GCA_963574575.1 Galagoides demidoff
CCTGCTAAACAACAATGACAACTGCAATCAAAAAATAGCTGAGCATTGTGGCAGGCACCTGTAGTCCCAGCTACTTGGGAGGCTGAGGCAAGAGAATTGCTTAAGCCCAAGAGTTTGAGGTTGCTGTGAGCTGTGATGCCAAAGCACTCTACTTAGGGCGACATAGTGAGACTCTTGTCTCAAAAAAAAGAAAAGAAAAGAAAGCAGCTAGGACAACAGTACTCACAGCAAGGCCAGTGGCAGTGACTGCTAAGAGCAAACCAAGCAAGAAACAGCAGACACATCTCTTTCGTGGGTATCTGCGCCCAATAGATGACCTGTGGGGAGGAAATAGAAATGGATGATGTGATGTCCCTGTGTTTTTTATTCCATACATTGCCCAATTACCAGTGGAATTCCTAATCACTTACACTTTCCTGCAGTGAGGGCAACGTGCCAAGGTGCGGTCTGTGAACTCTGTCCACTATGGGAAAAGAAAAAGAAAATAACAAGTAGGGTCCTCTTCAGTCAGAATATAGGAGCAGGGAATGTGTTCCCATAGGACAGAGTCATTACCACTGCTAAAAGAAATATAATTAATTACCCCTGGATCCACCCCTCTCCATTGCTACCCAATACCTTTCCTCACCAGAAAAGTATTCTTGCAATGTCCACAGATGACCCTGACACCCACAGGTTGAGGTTCTGGACTCAGAGGTCCTGGATGTACAGGCCCCAGGTTGATGATTCTTTTGCTGTATAGACAAAAAAAAAAAAAGACTCTTTTCGAAAAGCTTTAACTCCTAAGGATTCCCAAACTGTCTTTCCTTCACACCCCCCTCTCAGTTCTTCTAGCCTGTACTTTTTATTTTATTTTGAGACAGAGTCTTACTGTATCCTCCCTTGGTAGAGTGCAGTGGTGCCACAACTCACAACAACCTCAAATTCTTGAGCTTAAGCCATTTTCTTGCCTCAGCCTCCCAAGTAGCTGGGACTACAGGCACCTGCCACAACACTTGGCTATTTTTTTTGTTGTTGTGGCTGTAGTTGTCATTGTCATTTGGCAGGCCCAGGCCAGGTTCAAACCCACCAACCTCAGTGTATGTGGCTGGTACCCTAACTGCTGAGCTATGGGCGCTGAGCCATATCCCATACACTTTAGATATCCGTCTCCCAATCCTACCCCAGAGAAACTCTGAGGAAGAGTACTGCTTAAAATTTAGGTCCCTAGGCCAGGAGTGGTGGCTCATGCCTGTAATCCTAGCACTCTGGGAAGCCAAGTCAGGTAGATAGCTTGAGATTATAAGTTTAAGACCAGCCTGAGCAAAAATGAGACCCCGTCTCTACTAAAAATAGAAAATTACTGCAGCAAGAGGATCACTTGAGCCCAAAAACTAGAGTTTGCTGTGAGCTATGATGCCATGGCACGGCACTCTACCCAGGGCAACAACTTGAGACTCTGTCTCAAAAAAAAAAAAAAAAAAAAATTTAGGTCTCTACCCTGACCTCAGGATAATTCACCCAGTTCACAAGGCTCCCCATTCTCCTAAAAGTCACCATTTCATCCCAATCTATTAACTGAAAAATGAGAAAGAAGGCAAACGTTCTAGAGACACAATGCTCCATAGTTTTTTCTCCTAGATAAATATCTTTATATTCTCTATAAACACTCATCCTTTTTTGGCTTTCCAAACTTCCCCTCTTATACCCTTCCCCACCTTATGCCTCTTACCAGTAGGGCCGTGGGCAGGCAATCCGCTGGGAAGTCACTTTGCAGATAAGGAGACAGTTACAGGGGCATCGAACATATTTTTTCCCTGGGGGCGCATTCTTGATTGGCTAGAGAATAACAGAGACATCAGCAACCAAACCTCTAACTCCAATCCCTTCCATTCCCCTCCAAAAACACTTCTGAGGAGAGATCAGAGACATGGTCCAGGAGAGATAAATGAAAGGCAGACATGTATTATGGGATCTGAAAGAGAGGACTAGACTTAAGTATCCAGGATAGGTAAGAAGGTGAGGGATGGTGAACACGAGCTTTGGTTTCTGAGCTTTGAACGTGGCTTCTGGGGAAGTGACTGTGTGAGACTCCAGGAACTGAAACCTGGGTTTCATGAAGAGTATATAGCCAGCGCCTGAAGGTTAGGGTCTAGACTTAAGAGACCAGAAAGACTCAAAAGAAAGGGCCCATTTCATAGATACATATAACTCACAGTGGCTTCATTGCAGACACCACATTTGACCACATGCTGATGCATCTTGCCTTCCACGTTGATGAGAGACTGGCAGACTCGGCAGGTGATCATAGGGGCACTTCCACTGTCTGGGCTGGTCAAAGGTGAGTAGGGGGGTGGATCCTCCCCAGGCAACACGGCTGGATGCCCCTCGGGGAACGGAGGAAATGCTATAGAGCAGTTAAAAAGAAGGGTTGTGTTCGCTTAGAGTCAACCCCCACTAATGCTTCACCGGGGTAGAGAACCCTCTGATCTTCAACACTTCCGACGAAACTTGGAAGGCTTCCCTTAATCGCTGCTTCCATCGGCTTCCTCAAAACCTCCTTCTGTTTCCAGGCTCCGGTCGCGATAGCGGAGCGAAGGAAGCCTTACCCTGTTACAGGTGCTACAGCTGGACACCTGGCGCTGGGGCCCCGCCTCCGCCCTCAGTCCCGCCCCCTCCCCCTTCTCAGAGTACCCTGAGGAGCACCTCGGACCCGCCCCGGCTTACCCTGGGGCGGGGCATGTTTACCGGCTCCGTACGGTGGTGCGGTAGGGGTCAGGCCTCCCCCGGGCCCAGCCCCACTCCCGCCTGGCCCCACTAAACCGTTGCCGCCGGCGCCACCGTCAATGGGCTCAGACAGCAGCGGGGAGCGCTCTCCATCCGCCGCCATGGCTGCTACCACCTCCGCCCTCTCGGGTCAGCGATCCAGCTCCCTCCGTCGCTGCCGCCGCCGCCGCTACCGGGTGTCCAGGGCGCCTGCGCGCCGCGCGCCCAGCTCACTCCGCAGGCAGTGGCCTGCCCCGCCCCGTTCCGTCCCGCGGCATGTGATACGGCATCTCCGCCTCAGTCTGCTATTAGCCGACGTGAAACCAATTCCTGGTTCTGTGAAGGCAGCTCTCCTTTTCCATTGGGGAGCGTCACACAAACGTCAACTGCCACTTGACCTGCCAGATGCCGCTGGACTTGCAAAACCTGCACGTGACTAGAGGTTCTGCGAGCCATTGGAAGCGTGGCCCATCGCGCTACCTCCAGACCAGGAGGTGGGGCTAGGCCGCTTCTGCTCACTGGTCAGGTGATCCGAGAAGCCGTATGGCCTCTGTTGCTCTGCTCCTCACCGGTCCACAGACACCACTGAAAGATTTGTTTCCGGTTTTGCGTTATAAGTGGTTTCTCGTTGGCTACTCACTTCCTTTCCCTAGTCCTGTGATCCTTGGGGCGCAACTTTATTGGCTGGAACTTAGCGCCGAAGGAGGGGGGCGTGGCTTCAGTATTTAAAGGGGAGTCAATAAATGTGAGGTAGCTGTCTGAGCAGTGGGAGGAGAGGAGTGACAGTGTTAGCCACTGGAGGAAGTATCTTTTAAGAGGGGTAATGGTATGTAAGGAGAAAATGGATTAAAAAGTGAAGATTATCACCCCAGCGTTTCCCGCTGGGTTCTGCAAGCTGTCCCTACAGACTCCTCCCATGTCAAAATACCATAGACAGAATGGTTTAAATGGCAAACATTTTCTCACAGTTCTAAAGGCTGAATGTTCATGAAGCTGTCAGAAGAGTTGGTTTCTCTTCTTGGCTTGCCAATGCCCACCTTCTCTGGGCACACTTCCCTGGTTCCTCTTCTGCTTCTATTTTTAAAAAATTATTTGGTATTCATTGAGGCTACAATTACACTGATTGCATTTTTAGGCATAGTCTCACTTGTAATTGTGTCCCACCCCCAAGAGGTGTGCCATACACCGTGACTCCCCATTCCCTTCTCTCCTTCCCTCTCCCCAATCCCTCATTCCCCTAAACCATGTATTAGATCATCTACTGCCTTCGTATTAGAATTGGGTACATTGGATTCTTCTCCATTCTTGTGATGATTTACTAAGAAGAATGTGTTCCATTTCCACCCAGGTTAATACAAAAGATGTAAAGTCTCCGTCTTTTTTTTTTTTTTTTGAGACAGAGTCTCACTTTGTTGTCCTACTGTAGAGTATGGTGGTGTCACAGCTCACAGCAACTCCAGTTTGGGCTTAGGTGATCCTCTTGCCTCAGCTCCCGAGTAGCTGGGACTACAGGCACCCGCCACAATGCCCAGCCATTTTTTTGTTGCAGTTGGACCTGGGCGGGGCTGGAACCTGCCACCCTCAGTATATGTGGCTGGTGCCCTATTCAATGAGCCACAGGCGCCACCAGAAAGTCTCCATCTTTTTAATGGCTGAGTAGTATTCCATGGTATACATATACCACAGTTTGTTAATCCATTCCTGGGTTGGTGGACATTTAGGTTGTTTCCATGTTTTTGGCGATTGTAAACTGAACTGTAATAAACAGTCCAGTGCAGATGTCCTTAGGATAAAAAGAATTTTTTTTTCTTCTGGGTGGATGCCTGGTAATGGGATTATAGGATCAAATGGGATGTCTAATTTGAGCTCTTTGAGGATTCTCCATACTTCCTTCCCATGTCCTCCTCTTCTTCTTTTTCTGGCTACGGAGTCTCACCATGCTGCCCTCAGTAGAGTGATGTGGAGTCACAGCTCACAGCAACCTCAAACTCTTGGGCTTAAGCAATTCTCCCGCCTCAGCCTCACAAGCAGCTGGGACTACAGGTGCCCTCCACAACACCTGACTATTTTTTGTTGCAGTTGTCATGTTGGTTAGGTGGCCTGGGCTGGGTTGGAACCTGCCAACTTTGGTGTATGTGGCTGGCACTGGAACCACTGTGCTATAGGTGCCAAGCCCATGTCTTCCTCTTCTTAATAAGAACACCAGTCCTATTGGATTGTGGCCCCATTTTTATGACCTTATTTAATCTTAGTTGCATCTTTAAAGGCCTTATCTCCAAATATAATCACATTGGGGATTAAGGATTCATCATAAGAATATCAGGGGAGGCTGGGCCCCCATAGCTCAGTGTTTAGGGCACTGGCCACATGCACTGGAGTTGGGAGGTTCAAACCTGGCCTGGGCCTGCTATAAAAAAATATAGCTGGGCATTGTGGTAGGCACCGGTAGTCCCAGGTACTCAAGAGGCTGAGCCAAGAGAATCAATCACTTGAGCCCAAGGGTTTGAGGTAGCTGTGAGTTATGCCATAGCACCCTTCAGGGGCAACAAAATGAGACTCAGTCTCAATTAAAAAAAAAAAAAGAAGGTGGCGCCTGTGGCTCAGTAGATAGGGCACCAGCCCCATACAGGGAGGGTGGCAGGTTTGAACCCGGCCCCAGCCAAACTTCAACAAAAAAATGGCCAGGCATTATGGCAGGCGCCTGTAGTCCCAGCTACTCAGGAGGCTGAGGCAAGAGAATCGCTTAAGCCCAAGAGTAAGAGGTTGCTGTGACATTATGACACACTACCAAGGGTGATAAAGTGAGACTCTGTCTCTTAAAAAAAAAAAAAGAATATCAGTGGACACAACCAAGTTTAACAGGGGATATAAAGAAAGTAACTAAAAAAATTTGGAAGGCCAGGCACAGTGGCTCACGACTGTTATCCTAGAACTCTGGGAGGCTGAGGCAGGTGTATCACCTGAACTCAGGAGCTGGAGACCAACCAGACCAAGAGTGAGACCCTGTCTCTAAAAAATAGCCATGTGTTGTGGCGGGTGCCTGCAATCTCAGCTACTTGGGAGGCTGAGGCAAGAGGATCTCTTGAGACCAAGAGTTTGAGGTCACTGTAAGCTATGACACCACAGCACTCTACTGAGTGTGACAAACTGAGACTTGTCCCAAAAAGAAAAAAAAAAGATTTGGAAGCATTCTTTTCTTTAGGCTTTCAACCAACCAAGTGATAATTAGTATACTATGTGCATGGGCAAATATAGGGTGGAAAACATCTGTCTAGCTTCTATGCCCTGAACTATCCCAATTTGATTTCTCTTTTTTTCACATATTCCACATACCCTATTTATTTTCTCCTCTCTCCTGAGATAGTAGTTTACTACCTGTATGAAACACAATACAGGTAGCAAACTACTATCTCAGGGCGAAGAATGTTTCTAGTAATATGCAGAGTGAGTTAATCAAGATTAAGGGTAATATAGGGGATTGGATGGGACAGGGTAGGGTGTGACTTAAGGGATTAATTTATGTTTATTCCATGGAGCCTTTGCTCCCTTGTATTCCATGCCCTTCTGGGCCCAAGTTCATTTTCCTTTCCTTTGGGGAATAACAAGCCTCCTACTCTAGGAGCCAAAGTCTTTAGAATTGAGGGTGTTAGGCTAGTCCTTTATCTCTGCTTTATTCTTACGATCACTGAGTGATATGTAGATGGAGGTCTTATTCTTAGAAAAAGAAATGGAAGTGATCTTTTTTTTTTTTTTTTGAGACAGAGTCTCACTATGTCACCCTCAGTAAAGTGCTGTGGTATCACAGATCACAGCAACCTCAAACTCTTGGGCTTAAGGAATTCTCTTGCCTCAGCTTCCCAAGTAACGAGACAAAAGTGATCCTTATAATAAAGAAAAAAAGCTTTCAGTAGCCAGAGGAAAGGGAAGTTCAAAGATGATTCATATTTGTGAAGGTGAATATTTAAAGAAGAGAATTTCTTGGGCGACGCCTGTGGCTCAGTGAGTAGGGCACCGGCTCCCTATACTGAGGGTGGCGGGTTCAAACCTGGCCCTGGCCAAACTGCAACAACAAAAAAATAACCAGGTGTTGTGGCAGGCGCCTGTGGTCCCAGCTACTTGGGAGGCTGAGGCAAGATAATCGCCTAAGCCCAGGAGTTGGGGGTTGCTGTGAGCTGCGTGACACCATGGCACTTTACCAAGGGTGACAAAGTGAGACTCTGTCTCTAAAAAAAGAAAAAAATTGCCAGGCATTGTGGCAGGCACCTGTAGTCCTAGCTACTCAAGAGGCTGAGGCAGGAGAATCACCTAAGCCCAGGAGTTGGAGGTTGCTATGAGCTGTGATGCCACAGCCCTCTACTGAGGGTGAAAAAGTAAGACTCTGTCTCAAAAAAAAAAAAAAAAAAAAAAAGACTCCTGAGAGGTTGAGGCTACTTCTATATTTGTTGACATTGGTAGTCACTATCTGGAGATGTCTCCCCATCCTACAGGGCAATACTGAGTAACTAGAACGTGCCACTTCTGCTTTTCAGTCTCTTTGATATTGAGGGTGGGGGATTGATGTATTACTAAGTATATTCCTGGACACAGGAGTCCCTCTGATGATAAAAGAAGTGATAAGAAGATAAGAAGACTGGATAACAAGACAGTAATCAATGATAATCACACTGAAGATGATAATTGTTTGGTTCCCAGCTATAGGAACCCTAAAGGTACCTTTTCCCTAAAAGTAAGTATTAAAATATAATTATAACCTTTTTGGTTTTTTTTTTTGAGACAGTCTCACCTTGTCACCTTTCGGGTGTCATAGCTCACAGCAAACTCAAACTCTTGGGCTCAAGCAATTCTCTTGCCTCAGCCTCCCAAGTAACTGGGACTATAGGTGCCCACCACAATACCTGGCTAATTTTGCTCTGACTCTGTGCTGGTCTCAAACCTGTGAACTCAGGGCAATCCACCCAATTCGGCCTACCAGACTGCTTAGATTACAGGCATGAGCCATAGTGCTAGTCTTGTTTAGGTTTTTTTTTTTTTTTTTTTTGAGATAGGGTCTTACTGTGTTGCCCAGATTAAGTGCTATGACATCGGCTAGCTCACAGCAACCTCACACTCCTGAGTTTACCTCTATTTTTTCTTGTGCTCCACTTTGTGGTGAGGTCTGTTTAGAAGGATCATAAAGAAAAAGAGACAATAGAGAATAAGAATAGCCAACATTTGTTGTGTGCTTATTATAATGCCAGGTACTTATCTGAACCTTTTTTTTTTTGCTGGGGCTGGGTTTGGACCCACCACCGCCAGCATATGGGGCCGATGCCCTACTCTGAGCCACAGGTGCCACCCTGAACCTTTTTTTTTATTTTTTATTTTTTGGAGACAGAGTCTCACTTTGTTATCTTGGTAGAGTGCTGTGACATCATAGCTCACACAACCTCACATTCTTGAGCTAGAGCAATCTTCTTGTGGCACCAGCCACAACGCCCAGCTATTTTTAAAGATGAGATCTCACTCTGGCTCAGGCTAGTCTTGAACCTGTGATCAGGTGATCTACCCGCCTCAGCCTCCCAGAGTGCTAGGATTACAGGCATGAGCCACCACATATCTTAACCTTTTAAAAGATATTTGAAAGCTGGGCGCAGTGGCTCACAAAGTGTGAGGATTGCCTTAGCTCATGGGTTAGAGACCAGCCTGAGCCAGAGTGACACCCCGCCTCTAAAAATAGCTGGACGTTGTGGTGGGAGCTTGTGGTCCCAGCTACTCAGGAGGCTGAGGCAAGAGGATCACTTGAGCCCAAGTGTTTGAGGTTGCTGTGAGCTATGACGCCATAGCACTTTACCAAGGATGACAAAGTGAGATTCTTTTTTTTTTTTTGGCCAGGGCTGGGTTTGAACCTGCCACCTCTGACATATGAGACTGGCGCCCTACCCTTTTGAGCCACAGGCACCACCCCAAAGTGAGATTCTGTCTCAAAATATATATAATATTTGCAATAATAGTAAGTACTATTATTATTACCATTTTACAGATGAGAAAACTGAGGCATAGTAAGAATTTTATTTGCCTAGTATTATACAGCTGGTAAGTATGGGGTGAAAATAAAATTTAAACACAGGTAGTTTGATTACATAACCCACTCATTTATGCTACATAGATTCAGGAATGAGGTGGTATAGTGTGACTGGTGCCATTATTCTAAAACTCTGTGCCAAGGTACAAACTCACAGGGATACCATGGGATATTTTTAAATTTGAAAGGAAATACAGCAGTATTTGATATTTCTTATACACTGTATGAAGTATTAGCTTGGTAATTCATGGGGAGGGGTGGCATGTGACATGTGCCAATAGTTTCAGGTACCCAGGAGCCTGAGGTAGTAGTATCATTTGAGCCCAGGAATTGGAGGTTCCAGTGAGCTATGCTGACTTCCCTCTAGCCTACACAACAGAGTAAGTCTCTGTATTAAAAAAAAAAATCGGCAAATGAGGGTAGCAGTGTTGAATTTTAAGCTTTGAGATATTGTTCAGTGCCCAACAAGTGCACATATCCCATTACTAAGTATTTATAGTTAAGAATAAAATGTTTTAGCCGAGAGTTGTGGTGGATGCCTGTAGTCCCAGCTACTTGAGAGAGTGAGGCAGGAGAATCGCCTAAGCCCAGGAGTTGGAGGTTACTGTGAGCTATGACTCCACAGCACTCTACCAAGGGCAATAAAGTGAGACTCTGTCTCTTAAAAAAAAAAAAGAATAAAATATTTTTTCCTTTTTTTTGTTTTTTTTTTTTTGTGACAAGGTCTTGCCACAAGATAAAGATGTAGTCTGAGGAAGTCTGCTGGTCTAATAGGGCAGACTCTTCTCAGGTACCCTGAGCAATTCAGGATTAAATAAATTGGGAAAGGGTGTTCAAGTTATTGGTTGGTTATTGAACTACAATCAGAGTAAATATGTCTTAAAGTTCTAAAGGTTATTTATTCATTTATTTTTGAGACAGAGTCTCACTATGTCACCTTGGGACAGTGCTGTGGTGTCATAGCTCACAGCAACCTCAAACTCTTGGGCTTAAGCGATTCTCTTGTCTCAGCCTCCCAAGTAGCTGGGGCAACAGGTGCCCACCACAATGCCCGGCTATTTTTTTGTTGCAGTTGTCAATGTTGTTTAGCTAGCTTGGGCCAGTTTGAACCCCAGAGACCAGTTTATATGGCTGGCGCAGTAACCACTGTGCTACAGGCGTGGAGCCCATTAGAGTTCTAAAGGTTATTGTTGGGGGCTAGGTGTAGTGGTGCATGCCTGTAATCCTACCACTCCGGGAGGCTGATGGATTGCTTGAGCTCAGGAGTTGGAGACCAGCCTGAGCAAGAGTGAGACCCTGTCTCTACTAAAAACAGAAAAAGAGACCCCTTCTCTACTAAAAATAGAAACACCAGCCAGGGTATAGTGGCTCGTGCCTCTACTTTAAGCTACTCAGGGGGCTGAGGCAAGAGGATTGATCAAGTCCAAGAGTTTGAAGTTGCTGTGTGTTATGATAATTCCAGGGCACTCTAACCAGGGCGACAGAGTGAGACTCCATCTATAAATACAAGTAAATAAATAAATAAATATATGTATGTATGTATAGTTAGGTAGGCCTAAGGGCAGGTAACAGGACAGGGGGCAACATTAAGGCGATGTAGTCAAGGGAGGTGGGTTGTGACCAATAAGAATAGAGAAAAAGGCGCCGGCCACATACATCAAACCTAGTGGGTTTGAACCCAGGCCAGGCCAGCTAAAACAACAATGACAACTGCAACCAAAACACAACAAAACAAAAAAACCCCAAAAAACAGCCGGGCGTTGTGTTGGGTGCCTGTAGTCCCAGCTACTTGGGAGACTGAGGAAAGAGAATTGCTTAAGTCCAAGAATTTGAGGTTGTTGTGAGCTGTGATGGCACAGCACTCTACCCAGGGCAACAGCTTGAGACTCTGTTTCAAAAAAAAAATAGAGAAAAAAACCACAGCAGTAGTAACTTGGGGTTAACAAACTTCCACAGCCAGGAACATGCACAGAACTAAACTGGACGTGCCTTTAAGTAAACTTCCCTCATTAACGTAATAAAAATCACATTCACTCTCAAGTTACCATTTACAAAAACTATGACAGCCTCTGGACATTATCCTACAAGGTAACAAAAGAAAGATCCCAATTCTGAAATGTCTCCACCCCTGTCTCAGAAAGATCATGAATATTCTATCCTCATTTTACCATAAGATTAGGGAACCAACATAAAAAAGGAAACTTCTTTAGCTCTGGGAACCAAAGACCAGGGAATACAAACTCAAGTCTGATAATTATGTCACACTGACCAATTTTTTTTTTCTTTTTTAGGTATTTTGCAGATCATCTTTTGTTTTACATACACTTACTTTAGACAGAGCCCATTAAAATTAGTTGATTAGGTTTGATTTCCTTAGATATAATGTTCTAATTTTAGCTTTGTGTGAACTGGATTAGATTTAGGGCATTTAAAAAAATTCTTTCAGCAATCAAATATTGATAGATATTTCCTTGAGCTAATTTTCACTTATCATTGATCTTATCCCATTATTTAATATAATACTTTCAATATTTCAGATCTTCATAGTCTCATCGTGAAACTTGCTCGGCACCTGTGGCTCAAGTGGCTAAGGCACCAGCCACATACACCTAAGGTGGTGGGTTCGAATACAGCCCGGCCACCAAACAACAATGATGGCTACCAAAAAATAGCGGGTGTTGTGGTGAGTGTCTGTAGTCCCAGCTACTTGGGAAGCAGAGGCAGGAGACTGGCTTGAGCCCAGGAGTGGGAGGTTGCTGTGAGCCGTTATACCACAGTGCTTTACCCAGGGGGACAGCTTGAGGCTCTGTCTCAAAAAAAATAAATAAAATAAAGTGAAACTTTACTTTTAGATCACCTTGCTGTAACCTTTACTGAAGTTACTAGATGAATAAGAATAGCAATAACAGTAAGCTCATGCCTGTAATCCTAGCACTCTGGGAGGCCAGGGCAGAAGGATCACTTGAGCTCAGGGTTTAAGGCCAGTCTGAGCAAAAGCGGGACCCCCATCTCTACTACAAATAGAAAAATTAGCTAGGCATTGAGGCAGGGGGTAGGGGCACCTGTAGTCTAGCTACTTAGGAGGCTGAAGCAGGAGGATGTCTTCAACCCAGGAGTTTGAGATGGCTGTGAGCTAGGCTGAGGCCACAGTACCCTAGCCTGAGCTGCAGAGTAAGACACTGTCTCAAAGGGCAGTGCCCATAGGTCAGTGGGTAGGGCACCGGCTGGCGGGTTTGAATCTGGCCAGGGTCAGCAAAACAAGAAAGACAATTGCAACAAAAAAATTGCCGCGTGTTGTGGTGGACGCCTATAGTCCCAGCTACTTGGGAAGCTGAGGCAAGACAATCGCTTAAGCCCAAGAGTTTGAGGTTGCTGTGAGCTGTGACGTCATAGCACCCTACTAAGGGTAACATAGTGAGAGTCTGTCTCAAAAAAAAAACAAAAAACTTCCAAGTCAGCCCTGTTGCTTTGGCCAGAAAGCAACTAAGATGTAAACTAACTTCATTTTTAATCAGGGTTGTAAAGATGTAAAGTTCGACATTTTCTCCTTTTGAATCTCTCACAGTTTGCTATTGACACAGCCAGAGAACGAGGCTGCCTGTGGGTGTTGGAGAGGGTCTCTCCTCTTGGCTTCTCGCCCTCTTCCGGAATAGGCCTCCTAGCTGGGAATTTTGGCCTTGCGTACCGGAATGGATGCAGAGATGAAATGTTGGATGTCCTCGGAGGAGCGAGAGTCCAGGGCTGGGAAGAACTCTAAGTTTACAGCCTAGCCTCGGGTGATTAAGGGAGTGTTACCATTCCAGTCGGAAATACACAAGGTAACGAAAAGAAAGAAAAAAAAAAAAAAGGTGTGTTACCACGGAGATGAGGCCGGTCTACGTAGCAGTCTACCATTGGCTGGGAACTCCCGGGCTGGGGATATAAACCAGCTTAGGCAGAACAGCTCACTCTGCAGATCAGTCCTGGGTGTAGCTTAGTTGGTCGTGCATATCAGAGCAGCAGAGGGCAGGCTCGTTCAGAGGACTTCAGCTGGACCATGGAGAACCGGTAAGCCAGACGCCAGGCCCGGGAACCCCCGGAGACCCTTGGAGAGAAGTGGTGGCCATGAGAATTGGGAACCTGACACTTTGGGTCCGGAGAGTGTCAGGGGAGAGAGCGCGTGCCATGTAGATGCAGAGAGGCCTGGCACAGAGCCTGATGTCAGGGGGAAAGACTGCAGAGTAGTACGACTGCCAACGCGAACAGGAACCCGCTGGGGGATCTAGCAGGGGCGGCGCCGCCAGAACAGGAAGGGGACCGGTTAGTGTGATCTGCTCCGTTACAAGGAGCCGTCGCAGTCTCTCTGTGTTCGTTAGGGGTGTAGTGGAGAGGGAAGCATATCTACCGCACTAGGCCAAGAAGAGGTCTCCTCACCTCATATGCTCTGTGCAAATTCCCATTCTAGGGTCTAGGTAAAACCGCAAGGTACTTTTGGTGCCCAAATCCAGAGTTCTAGAGGAAAGATTGCTTACCTTCCTTGTCAGCTCCGCCCCTCCCTTCTTCCCTCCAAATTGAAAGTCTGATTAACCAGTTGAGAATGGAGTCCACATGGAGAAAAGTAAATCCTTATTCACAAAACTGAGCAACAGGCCCCTGCCCACTCCTCTGCCATCCCACACTGTTGAAAACTCTTATCTCTCCTTTGGTCCTGGAATTCCCAGTGCAGATGACCAGCATTAAGGATCATAGTTGCATTTTGATGCCTAGGGATCTAGGGTGTTCCTGGGGTATTCATAGCCAATGGAGTAAGTCCTATGAGCAGTGGCTAGACATTCCCGGCGGTCACAGCATCACACTACATTCATGCATGTCGTGGGGTTGCTATATGATTAACTTTTTTCACCCCCCAACCACTCACCTATCCCTCAGCTGCTTTCCTGAGAGTAGCTTGTTTGTTGTGGAGTCAGATCTGGTTTCCCAGGCTTTGTTTCTAAAGAAAAAATTTTCCTTTGGAGGTTTGTTTAGTAAAGTTCAGCTCTGTTACATTTCACTTCCATAAGTGAAGGCAATCTTTGGTGTCCCCAGATAAGTGTGAAAGAATTGGATTTAGAGCTATGAGAAAAGTTCTAAGTTGATTCTTGCTAGTGTAGGGATTCTGGGTTTTTGTCTTTATGTTCTGAAAAGCAAAGGTTCAAGTACCCTGTGTAAGAGGGCTGTAGGTCTTTGGAACTAGTTAACAATTTTTTTTTTTTTTTTTGTAGAGACAGAGTTTCACTTTCACTTTATCTCCCTTGGTAGAGTGCCACAGCTTCACACAGCTTACAGCAACCTCCAACTCCTGGGCTTAGGCTATTCTCTTGCCTCAGTCTCCTGAGTAGCTGGGACTACAGGTGCCTACCACAACACCCAGCTACTTTTTTGTTGTTGTTGCTGTTTTGGCTGGGGGCCAGGTTTGAACCTGCCACCCTTGGTATATGGGGCAGACACCCTACCCACTGAACCCCAGGTGCTGCCCTCTAGTTAACAATTTTTAAAATCATTTTCAAGCTGAGCCTATAAGGTAGATGGCCTTTATACCCAAGGAAAGAATTTTTTTTTTTTTACAGTTCTTTTTTTTTGGCTGGGGCCGGGTTTGAACCTGCTATCTCGGTTATATGGGGGTGGCGCCCTACTCCTTGAGGCACAGGAAAGAATTTTAAGCACACATTTCTTTTCTTTTCTTTTCTTTTCTTTTTTTTTTTTTTTTTGAGACAGAGCCTCAAGCTGTCACCGTGGGTAGAGTGCCATGGCATCACAGCTCACAGCAACCTCCAACTCTTGGGGCTTGAGTGATTCTTTTGCCTCCGCCTCCCAAGTAGCTGGGGCTACAGATGCCTGCCACTACACATGGCTATTTTTTTTTTTTTTGGTTGCAGCCATCATTGTTGTTTGGTGACCCGGGCTGGATTTGAACCCGCCAGCTGAGGTGTATGTGGCTGGCACCTTAGCCACTTGAGCCACAGGCTCTGAGCCTAAGCACAAATTTCTTTCCTAAAAAGACTTTTGGAACTAGAATCTGTTAGGGGCCTAAACCCTCCCCCCCCCTCTTAGAACAAAAGACCTACCTGGTTGCTCTAAGAGCTCCACCTGACAAAGACCCTAATCCACCAAAACCTTCCTGCAACTTGTGGACTCTTCCTCCCCTACGCCTAGTGTAAAAAGCAAGCCTCCAACTGTCCTAAGCCACCATTTTTGCCCAGGCGGGTCTCTGTCTCCTTTCATTAAACATGGCCTGAATTTCTCCTGGTCTCCTCTCTGGATACACCACGGAACTACTTTCAGAATCCAGATTGAGTTCTGTTTCCCTCTAGATCAGAAATTACTAAACATAGCTTTGGATTAGAATTACATCAGGTACTTTCATGAAAACAGATTCTGGGGCCTCCCCCCAGAATTATTAATGTGTAGGTGTGGGAACCAGAATCCATATTTTATCAAGCTTCTGCTGAGAATTTATGCAGTCAGTCCCAGATTGGGTCTGCTTTTTTGTGCAGTAGCTCTGGTCTTGAATTACTCCTTTCGATTCTGTGTTTGCCTGGGCATTCCAGAACGAAGGATCCAGGAGAGTCAAGAAAATGGCACATAGACTAGGAATGTTCTATTACTTTTTTTGTCAATCAAAAAATTTAGTCCTTAGTCTTTGTCTGAGGAAGGACCTGAAGGGATGAGAGTTAGAAAGGAAACTTAGTTTATCCCTGGCGCCCCCCCCCCCTTTTTTTGAGACAGAATCTCACTTTCTTGCCCCTGGGTAAAGTGCTATAGCTTCCCAGCTCACAGCAACCTCAAACTGTTGGGCTCAAGTGATTCTCTTGCCTCAGCCTCTCTAGTAGCTGGGACTATATACAGACAGGAGCTATAATGCATGACTAGTTTTTATATTTTTAGTAGTGGGGGATAGGGGCTCACTCTTGCTCTAGCAGCTAGGCTAGCTGGTCTGGAATTCCTGAGCTCAAACAATCCACTGGCTTTAACCTCCCAAAGTGCTGGGATTACAGGTGTAAGCACCAGGTCTAGCAAGTTAGTTAGTCTTGATTACATTTTGAGTGGTTCTCAACCTTCCTAATGCCCTGAGCCTTTAATACAGTTCCTATGGGTCGAGACCCACAGGTTGAGAAGTGCTGCCTTAGGGCATAAATAAGGAGGATTACTAACAATGATTGTATTAGGTTATCACAGCCTTCAGGAAAGTCTATGCGCTCAGTGAGTAGGGTGCTGGCCCCATATACCAAGGGTGGGGGTTTCAAACCCGGCCCCCGCTGAACTGCAACAAAAAAAATAGCCAGGTGTTGTGGCTGGTGCCTGTAGTCCCAGCTACTCTAGAGGCTGAGGCAAGAGAATCGCCTAAGCCCCAAGAGTTGGAGGTTGCTGTGAGCTATGTGATGCCACGGCATTCTACCAAGGGCGATAAAGTGAGACTCTTTTTCCTCAAAAAAAAAGGAAAGTCTTAATCTCATTTTGGATGCTCCCTCTGGCCTTCCTCTTTGGATGGGCTCAGCTCTTATATGTGCTTTGATTTGATTATTTCATTGCAGCCATCTGCAATGGAAAACAAAACAAGCTGATCTCTTCCTCTCTAAATCTTTGTCCTAAGGAGAGGTATTAAATTGGTCAGTGCCAGCAATATTGGAGTTGAGGCTGTTAGTGGAAACCTAGGCTTCACAAACTTTTGCCAGGCTCTGAAGTACAGGGAGTTTCATGTCAGATTTTCAGTGGGCTGATTCAGAAGGGTGACTGAGTGGGTGGGTGAGCATATTATGGCATTCCGACTGTGCCACTTTCTGTCCCCTGCTGCCTCAGTATAACTGCCAGACTTTTTGTACTGAAGGTCATTTCTGTTGCCTTGGAGCAGAATTCATTTTAGTTTTCCTTTTTTCTCCTAGACCCACATATGAAGATTATCAGAAAACTGCAGAATGGCTTCTGAGCCATACTGAATACCGACCTAAAGTGGCAGTGATCTGTGGTTCTGGATTAGGGGGTCTGGCTGATAAATTAACTCAGCCCCAGTTCTTTGACTACAGCGAGATACCCAATTTTCCCCTAAGTACAGGTACCAGCGGGGGTGAGAAGTGGGAAGTGGGAGGTGGGACTGAGGGATATTGATAAGTTTCTGCGAACCCAACCAGGGAGGCAAATGTTTCTGTACCCAGACCTGGTGTTTGACTGAAGACATGTTGCATGAGAGGAAAAAAAGGCCATCATGAATCAGAATGATGGAAAGATTTTCCCCAGGGGGCAAGAGTCTTACTTTGTCGCCCTTGGTAGAGTGCCATGGCATCAGGGCTCACAGCAACCTCATACTCTTGGGCTCAAGCAATTCTTTTGCCTCAGACTCCCAGGTAGCTGGGACTGCAGGTGCTCACCACAATGCTCAGTTATTTTTTAGAGACAAGGTCTTGCTCTGGTTCAGGCTGGTCTTGAACTCATGAGCTCAGGCAATCTACCCGCCTCAGCCTCCCAGAGTGCTAGGATTGGTTCCAGGGCATGAGCCACCATGTCTGCCTGGCTAACTTTTTAAATTTTTTCAGAGATGGATTCTTGCTCTTGTTCAGATTGATCTCGAACTCCTGGCCTCAAGCAATCCTCCTGTCTTGGTTTGCTTCCCAAAGTGCTAAGATTACAGGCATGGGCCACTTTGCCTGGCACTCTATTATCCACTTTTTTATTCACTTTTATTCTCTTGCAATATAGCTTTTATTCATTTGAAATTTCTTTAACAAGTTTTTCCTTCTTCCTTTGTATGTTCACTTAAGACATTGTTAGCTCCATAACTCTAATCTCAGGTCATATAATTATGATTAAAGTCTGTCTTGGCTCAGCACCTGTGGCTCAAGCGACTAAGGCACCAGCCATGTACACCTAAGCTGGTGGTTTCAAATCCAGCCTGGGCCCACTAAACAACAATGACAGTTGCAACCAGAAAAATAGCTGGACATTGTGGCAGGCGCCTATAGTCCCAGCTACTTGGGAGGTGAAAGCAGGAGAATCGCTTGAGCCCAGGAGTTGGAGGTTGCTGTGAGCTGTGATGCCACAGCACTCTTCCCAGGGCAACAGCTTGAGGCTCTGTCTCAAAAATAAATAAATAAATAAATAAATAAATAAATAAATAAATAAAGTCTGTCTTTCCAGCCAGGCATGGTGGCTCACACATTTAATCCTAACGCTCTGGGAAGCTGAAGCAGGTGGATTGCCTTGCCTGAGCTCAGGAGTTGGAGACCATCCTGAGCAAGATGGCGACCCCATCTCTAAAAAAATAGCCAGATGTTGTGGCAGGTACCTGTAGTCCCAGCAACTTTGGAGGCTGAGGCAGGAGGATCACTTAAGCCTAAGAGTTTGAGGTTGCTGTGAGCTACAATGCCACAGCACTCTACTGAGGGCAAGAAAGTGAGACTGTCTCAAATAGAAGAATAAAATAAAGTCTGTCTTTCCCATCAGACTTAAACTTTCTGAAAACAGATAATAATGCCTTCTTTTACTTAATTATACCCTCATGTGTTGAGCACAGTGAGTGGTTCACTAGATGTTAAATGGATATGTGTAGCATGAAAACGTAATCCCATTTCTCTTTCTCTTTTGTGTGCAGTCCCAGGTCATGCTGGTCGGTTGGTATTTGGGATCCTGAGTGGCAACGTCTGTGTGATGATGCAGGGCAGGTTCCATGCATATGAAGGGTACCCACTCTGGAAGGCAAGTCCAGGGATAGAAGCCTGGTTGGGTCTGGAAGAAAGGGGAGACAACTATTACTAGCTGTCTGGACTAGGTAGATTTTTGGTGTCTTCCTTCCTCTTCTTTCATGATATATATTATACATATTTGTGTAGGTGGAATGATGAAATTTTGCATACACTTTTTCTGATGTTTTGCTTCTCAGGTGACATTCCCAATAAGGGTTTTCCAGCTTATAGGTGTGGACACCCTGGTGGTTACCAATGCCGCTGGAGGGCTCAACCCCAAGTTTGAAGTTGGAGATATCATGCTGATCCGTGATCACATCAACCTACCTGGTTTCTGTGGTCAGAACCCACTCATAGGGCCAAATGATGAAAGGTATGTATCTTGCTCCATTGTTTCTAGATGGTTAGGGTTTAAAGATTTGTCTAAGAGTTGGGAGAGTATTTTTAATCCCATTTATCTGAGATAATCCAACCTGTGCCCTAGGTTTGGGGTTCGTTTCCCTGCCATGTCTGATGCCTATGACCGGACCATGCGGGAGAAGGCTCTTATTACCTGGAAACAAATGGGAGAGGAGCGAGCACTGCAGGAAGGCACCTATGTGATGTTGACAGGCCCCAACTTTGAAACTGTGGCAGAGTGTCGTCTGCTGCAAAAGCTGGGGGCAGACGCTGTTGGTGAGAAGAGGCATTGGCTGGAGGCGGAAGAGGGAGAGCTCTAGTAAAATAGGGGTGGGTGAGATCTAGTAAAATAGGAAGGAATAGACCTAGTTAGATTGAGAGAAGGTTTGGTTCAAGAGAAGTGTGAATTAAATTGACTTCTAGGAAGGCAAAGTGATAATGTTTGGTGTGTTGTAGCATCACATCTCCTCACTGAGCACCAAGGCTTAATTAACAGCTGCAGTGGTAATAACCTATCCATGATTTGATGACTATTTCTAACCATAGCCACCTTCTTCTGTTCTGGCTGGAAGATGGAAGTACATCATTAGAACGGACTTCAAATGTGCCACAACTAAGTGTAGAACTAAAGCATTACATGGGTCATTATAAGAAACGGTTGAGATATTAAGGTTATGGATAGAGGTGAGGCTAAAGGGCAAGGAAAAGAGTCATTTGAGAATCCTAAGAGTTGGTTTCCCTCTTTCTCCCAATCAGGCATGAGCACAGTACCGGAAGTGATAGTTGCACGGCACTGTGGACTTCGAGTCTTCGGCTTTTCACTCATCACTAACAAGGTTGTCACAGATTATGAAAGTCTGGAGAAGGCCAATCATGAGGAAGTATTAGAGGCTGGGAAACAGGCCGCACAGAAATTGGAAAAGTTTGTCACCACACTTGTTGGCAGTATTCCACTCCATGGCAGTACCCGTTGACTGGCCCTGAGTCTTTGAGAGCCAAGTAGCTGCTACCTGCTTTGTCCCCCCACTGGGGTCACAAGCCTCTGCCCTCAATAGTAGCAGAAAGGAGCTAATGATTCCTATCCTTCAACTTCTGTACTTTCTCCCACCAGACCCTTCTGGTGCCAAGTCTTTTGCTCAGTTGTCTTCTCAAAGCAGTTTCCACCCCTTTTTTCCCCCATAGCTGGAGCTCATGCCCTACCACACTTCTGTGGATATGCCCGGGATTTGAGCTGGGCCTTCTGCCCACTTGGCTACTACTGATGTTTTTCCATAATACTTTCACATTCCTGGAGGTTCTGTTCTGCCTCACCTAAAGTGCTAGAGACCAACCAAGGACCAGCACCATGCCTTTTGTACTTCATTAAACACCATAATGTTTTGAGAATAAATGGAAAGATTAAAGAATTTCTACATCTTTTTGTGTAATCTGTGGTGAGGATGAGGCACAGACCAAAAATGACAAGAGTGTAAAACCACATGTCTATGTAACTTCTGCTTCTCAGACAAGTAGCTACGAACTGAGATGAGGTGGTATGAGTGCAGCAAAGGATGAAGAAAGAGCAAGATGGGGAAAGGTGTTACACACAATGAGGGGAAAGGCTTATTTCTGGCACTCCATGGCCACTTCCCTCTGGGCATGCCTCCCTCTCTTGTCCTCTAATTGTTTCGCCACTCCCACCCCTGTCTGTTCTCTCAGAAGTATCTGAATTAGTTCACTAATCTCAGTTCCTTAGTTGCCACTTCCTTATGAAGGCCTTAATTACATTTCTTGTTTTTCTTCTCTTTTCTACTCTTTTTTTTTTTTGAGACGGAGCCTCAAACTGTCCCCCTGGGTAGAGTGCCATAGCATCACAGCTCATAGCAACCTCCAACTCCTGGGCTCAAGTGAGTCTCCGGCCTCCGCCTCCCAAGTAGCTGGGACCACAGGTGTCCGCCACAACGCCCGGCCATTTTTTGGTTGCAGCCATCGTTGTTTGGCGGGCCCGGGCTGGGGATTCGAACCCACCACCTTAGGTGTATGTGGCTGGCGCCTTAGCCAATTGAGCCACAGGCGCCGAGCCTCTTTTTTACTCTTCTAATTTATGCAGCTATACTATTCTTCATTCCATTCTGACAGTAGTAGTGGCAAATACCCCTTTCTCTGCCTCCAGCCATCCCGCTGCTGAAGAGATTCCTGCCAGCCCCAGGCAAACCTGTGAAGTTAATTCATACTTGCCTTCTCTCTCTTTTTTTTTTTTTTTTCAGTTTTTGGCCAGGGCTGGGTTTGAACCTGCCACCTCCGGCATATGGGGCCGGTGTCCTACTCCTTTGAGCCACTTTCTCTTATTTTTTTGAGACAGAGTCTCACTCTGCAGCGGGTAGAGTGCCATGGTGATGTCATAGCTCAACATTAACCTCGAACGCTTGGGCTTAAGAGATCCTCTTGCCTAAGCCTGCCAAATAGCTGGAACTATGTAGAGGTGCTCACTATAATACTCAGCTGTTTTCTCTATTTTTTGTAGAGACAGGGGTCTTGCTCTTGCTCAGACTAGTCTCAAATACCTGAGCTCAAGCCATCCACCCACCTCAGTCTCCTAAAATGGTATGTTTACAGGTTTGAGCCACCGTGGCCAGGTCTTGGCTTCTTCTCTCCATACCTCCTGCTCCTTCCTCTCTGAGCCCCAGTCTTTCTCTTTACTTTGCTTGGTCAGAAGCTCCCTGTGACATGGTATGCATGTATTGCCCTTTGTTGGCTCTCTGAATTATTATCTTTACTTATCAACTTGCATTCAGCTGGCTGGCATGTTTGAAAACCACACTATTCTTCCAGGCCTGTGTGGAAGAGACAATCACCTAATAGTGATGACATTTCAGTTGTTAATGGCATATTATGGAAAAAGCAACATTTTTTTTTTTTTTGAGACAGTCTAACTATGTTGCCTTCAGTAGAGTGCTATGGCATCACAGCTCACAGCAACCTCAAAGTCTTGGCTTAAGCAATTCTCTTGCCTCAGCCTCCCAAGTAGCTGGGACTACAGGCGCCCACCACAACACCCTGATGTTTTTTATTGCACTTGTCATTTAGCAGGCCGGGGCCGGGTTCAAACCAGCCAGGCTGGGTGTATGTGCCCAGTACCCTAACCGATGAGCTATGGGCGCTGCCCTGGAAAAAGCAATTTTTGAGAACTCTTTCTGATCATCCTTTGCTGAGCTTAACACAAAGTAAAAGTAGCTCTTCTGGAGTAGCTCTTCTTTGTACCTCCACCCACCACTAAAACCCTCTTTGTTAGCATCTGCTACTTGTCTCTGAGAGCAGGTTTAAAGGGAAGTACCATGCAGCTTTCAGATATACACAACTATAACTTGTTCATCTAATGCATTGGCTACAGACATTTCTCTTTCATCAAGTTATTTAACATCTCTTTGTATAACACTCCAAGCTAAGAAAATGCTAAGTCAAGAATATAGAAATGGGCATTGCCCATAGCTCAGTGGGTAGGGCGTCAGTTACATACACCCAGGCTGCATGTTCAAACTCAGCCTGAGCCAAGTAAACAACATGGACAACTGCAACAAGAAAATAGCCAGGTGTTGTGGTGGGCGCCTGTAATACCAGCTACTTGGGAGCCTGAGACAAGAGAATTGCTTAAGCCCAAGAGTTTGAGGTTGCTGTGAGCTGTGATGCTACGGCACTCTACCAAAGGTGACATAGTGAGACAATAAAAAAAAAAAGAATATAAAAATGGACCTTATGTACCCTGTAATTTTTTTTTTTTTTTGAGACAGAGTCTTACTATGTCACCTTCAGAAGAGTGCTGTGACATCACAGCTCACAGCAACCTTGAACTCTTGGGCTTAAGCAATTCTCTTGCCTCAGCCTCCTGAGTAGCTGGGACTACAGGTGCCTGCCACAACACGTGGCTATTTTTTGTTGTTGCAGTTGTTTAGCTGGCCCCAGCCAAGTTCGAACCTGCCACCTTTGGTGTATGTGGCTGGTGCCATAACCACTGTGCTAAGGGGGCCCAGTTAGTATGCCCTATAATCTTAAGATAACAATTGCAAAGTCACTGTTGGCAAAAAACTAGTATAAAAATAGTCAATAGTACAAGTCACATATTGGAGCCTGAAGGAGAAACTGATTGTACAGTGAGGATTGGGTAGGTTAGTTTCATAGTAAACTGAACTTAGTCTTTAGGAAAAAGATTTCACATTAGGATAAGCTAACACATAGAGCTATGAAAAATACTGGACATGTTCATGGGTAATTGTTACAATTGGTTTGTAAGGCAAGCAGAAGGTAATTGGTTAGAGGAGGGCTGCGTGTGATGCTTGGCTTTTCTACCTCCATCTGCCTTTTGGTCAGATTGACCAGGAACCAGAATGGTGCCGTCTGAAATATATGCCCTGGAGTTACTTGCATGCAATATATTTTTTTCCTTGAGTAGAATATTTAAGGACATTTTTAGCATTTTTTTTTCTGCCCAATATTTTCTCCAAGAACATTTTTTCTTTCTTTTGTAGAGACAGAGTCTCACTTTATCGCCCTTGATAGAGTGCTATGGTGTCACAGCTCACAGCAGCCTCCAACTCCTGGGCTTAAATGATTCTCTTGCCTCAGCCTACCAAGTAGCTGGGACTACAGGCGCCACAACGCTCGGCTATTTTTTTGTTGCAATTTGGCCGGGGCTGGGTTTGAACCTGTCACCCTCGGTATATGGGGCCGGCATCCTACCCACTGAGGGACAGGTGCTGCCCGTCTCTAGGAACATTTTTAACTTTTTAGAAATAGTAAGTGGATTTGCTAAATTCATATTTACTTGTATGAAGACAAAACGTCTTCAGTTTCTTGTAGATAAGTGCAATTATCACAACTGTCAATTTTAGATCATTTTGTCACTTCAGGGAAAACCTTATCTGCTCCCCTGCCCAAGCCCCAAACAACCACTAATTCACTTTCTGTCTTCATAGAATTTGTACTTTTGTATGGAATGGAATTGGCCTTCTGGGACTGGCTTCTTTTTACCTAGCATAATGTATTCAAAGTTGTAGCATAGGTCAGTACTTCCTTTTTATGGCCAAATAATATCCCATTGTATGGAGATACTACGTTATATTTATCAAGTGTCTTCAATTTACAAGTGCCAACCAACCCAGCCAAAACTTAATGTATTATTTTAGGAGAGCAAGAGGGTAAGAGCACAAAGTTAAGGAAAGTAAATCTGAGCTGGGCACAGTGGCTCACACCTATAATCCTAGCACTCTGGGAAGCCAAGATAGGTGGATTACTTGAGCAAGGCAGGTGGCAGAACAGCTTGAGCAAGAGTGAGATCCCATCTGTAAAACAGCCAGGTATTGTGGCAGGTGCCTGTAGTCCCAGATACTTGGAAGGCTGAGGCAAGAGGATAGCTTGAGCCCAAGAGTTTGCTGTGAGCTATGATGCCACAGCACTCTACTGAAGACATAGTGAGACTCTATCTAAAAAAAAAAAAATCTGAACCATTAGGATTTGTTTGCAAAACCTGACTAACAATGGTACAGTTCTCCATTATATAGAAGGAGAGTGGGATATTACACTATACTTTCAAATTATAGTAATTATATATCCACACACGTCCATTTATGCGTGACCCTATGCAGCGTGCGATCTGAGGAGTTGGGGATCTAGCACAGAGACAGTGCCTGACCCCAGACATGAGTAGAAACAATCCTGCTTCATCAGTTAGGGGAAGAGCAAAGTTTCGGTTTAGCAATTGAGAAATATTTAGCCTCATACCAGTAGGAATTCAACCTGATGCCAGGCCAGTCTCAGAGGACTGAGGCAATGACTCAGAGAGGATGGGTGGGGTAGAGTTACCAAGAACTCTGGAGTTGTTTGTGAGTGGAAGCCCTGCCCCAAGGGTACTCAGTGGTGAAGAAAGTAATTTGTTCCAGGAAAGCAGTTTAAGAGGAGAAATAGAGTGTGTTTTCTGTAGCCAATAGTTTATGAGGAAAGAGCTTGAGAGGCTAGTGGTAGGTGTGGAAAAACGTGTTGAGAAATGTGGCTTGTAAGACTGCTTGGCTGGGTTTTGGGAGCAGCAGGCGGTTCTGTGCAGTGAGAGGCCACCAGAGGGGCTAAGAGAAGAGTCTTTGCTATAGCCACACAGGCTGTCCAGGAAATATCAATGTGAAAATAGATGTATACATGGCTGGATACTCTCTAGACAGTCCTCATATACTCATGAACTCGCTTTCTCTTTATATATATATATATATATATATATATATATATATATATATATAAAACATACAAATGTTATATATATGTTATAAACATATAAAACATATGTAAAATATATATATGTTTTACATTTATTTTAATTTAATTTTACTACTTTATTTTATTTTCTATTTTAAATTGACTCTCACTTTGGAGTACCAAGGCCTTAGTTTAGCTGACAATGAACCTCACAATAAAACTCCTGGGTTCAAGTGATCCTCTTGCTAATATTTCTGTTTTTAGTACAGATAGGGTCCTTCTCTTCTTGCTCAGGCTGGTCTTGAATTCCTGACTTCAAGTAATCCTCCCACTTTGGCATCTAAAAGTGCCTGTTTTACATTTTAAAAAATATTATAAGAGAACAAAAGCAACACATATGAGTGTGGAACAATTGGACAGTAAAACAAAAAACCAAGAAGAACCCATTATCTCCTCAGCCAGGATAAACATTGTTATCAGTTTGGTGGGTTTACTATGGATTTTTATATATTTGGAGACTTTTTTTTTTTTTTTGAGATAGAGTCTCACTCTGTCACCCAGGCTAAAATGCCATGCATCATAGCTTACAGCAACCTCAAACTCTTGAACTCAAGTGATTCTCTTGCCTCAGCCTCCTAGGTAGCTGGGACTACCAGGACCTACTAGCTACAATACCCGGCTATTTTTAGAGATGGGGTCTCGCTCTTGCTCAAGCTGGTCTTGAACTCCTGAGCTCAGGCAATCCATTAGCCTCAGCCTCCCAGAGTGCTAGGATTCTAGGGGTGAGCCACTGCACCCGGTCCAGCCATTTTTTTATATGTTCATTTGTCTCCAGTGTTTTACTTGGAAAATATTTAAGCTTACAGAAAGGTTGAAAGGATCATGTAACAAATGTTAGTGTACTTTTCACCAGTCCATCAATAGTTAACAGTTTACTACACACACATTTTTCCCTGAGTCATCTGAAAATAAGTTGCAGACATCCTGTTGGTCCACTTTGAATACATCATCATTTCTCTAAGAGTAAGGGCATTCTCTTAAATAACACATTCCATAATCTCATCTAAGGTCAGTATTAATTCATTAAGAACTGTGTATGTCTTTTACTATGAATTGTATATGCTTTCCATTTTCTTATTTCTCTAGCTTTATTTATTTATTTATTTTTGCTACAGAGTTTCACTTTTATGCCCTTGGTAGAGTGCCCTGGCATCATAGCTTACAGCAACCTCAAACTCTTGGCCTCAGGCAACCTTCTTGCTTCAGCCTCCTGGATAGCTGGGACTATAGGCACCTGCCACAACACACAGCTATTTTTAGAGATGGCTTCTTGCTCTTGCTCTTGCTCAGTCTGGTCTCCAGCTGAGCTCAAACTCCTGAGCTCAAGCAATTCACCAGCCTTAGACTCCCAGAGTACAAGGATTACAGGTGTGAGCCACCGCACTGGCTTCTAGCACTCATCTTTGAGGGTAGAACCTCGATTATATATCTGGCTAGCGAGGCCAAATCATGTGTCTACTGAGGGAATAAGTAAAAGACTCTTCAAGAGCATGGGAACCTAGGAGCCTACCAAAGGGCATCTCTGGAAGGAACCAAAGCCTCTTCCTTTCCCCTGAGCCTCATCTTTAAATAGATTTCTCTTTATTGGTTACAAAGTTATATAATATCTTCCCATTTTAAAGTGGTTCTATTTTTAAAGTCGTTTTATTTTGGATTAAATTCATATTTAGTATTTTATTGGGTGCACAGAGTGCCTGGGCTTTTGACCAGTATTCTGGAGTCTAGTTCCCCAACTTGTCTATGGGAGTAGGTTTTGGAAGTGAATAAATCATTTTCAGATGTTAGCATATAGGTTCATCTGGCCTTGTTAGGGCCTGACCAGCAATGCTCTGAATGAAATAGCCATTTGGGTTAACAATGGCTGGTAACACTCCTATGGTGGTCCCCTGAAAAGGAAAAGAAAAAGTCATAAGAACACCATGCATCTGAAAAAAAATCACATCTGAAAAAAATGAAAGGTTAAAGGCACTTCTGTTATCCTTCCAGAAAATAGAGGCATGAAGAGTAGATATGAGGCCACCTTTGCTATCATGGAGCTGTACGGTTTATGGGAAACAAATATAAGGACAAAAACATCTCCAGCCTTAGCTTTTGTTTGCAAGTCACTCCACCACAATACTTCTCAACTCTAAAACTAGTGTTTGCCTCTGGTCTTTAGCAAAGTCTGGGTCAAAAGAGTAAGCTGAAGAGATCATAAGGCCAAACAATTTTGCACAATTACTGATGCTATTCTTAAAAATACTACAAGCACAATCACAATGGTCTCAGTACATATCGCTATAACTTTCAACTGAATATTCTGTGTCCAACCTTGACTATATAGAATTGAGGATCCAGTAGTAAACAAAGAAGATGCCCTCTAAGCAGAGGTCACAATATCCATTTCTTCATTACAACTTACATCTATATGCCCCCCATAAAAAATCCTTTTTAGAACAACCTATATAGTTATTTTATGAAATTGTAACAAGTTCCTTAATATCATCTTGTCTTTGAACATATAGTATGTATGGTGGCATTAAACACTCTTCCTGCATTTTTACATGAAATCCCTCCACCCTGTACCTGGTCCAAAGCTCCACATTCAGGGAATACATCCCCTCAATCAAATTCCATCATCTGTTCTTTATCACTATGCCAATAATTCTCAAAGGTTAGCACTCAGTAACATTAGGACCAACTGGAAGGCTTGTTAAATTAGATTTCTGATTAAATTTGCAGTAAAACCCAGAAATATACATTTCCTGGAGCTAGGAATCCTGGGACGGTATAGAAACCAATGCACTGCTATGCTCCTTAGATTATGTGCTTTTCGGTGCCTGTGGCTCAATCGGCTAAGGTGCCAGCCACGTACACCTAAGGTGGCGGGTTCAATCCCCAGCCTGGGCTGCCAAGCAACGATAGCTGCAACCAAAAAATGGCCGGGTGTTGTGGCGGGCGTCTGTGGTCCCAGCTACTTGGGAGGTGGAGGCAGGAGACTCGCTTGAGCCCAGGAGTTGGAGGTTGCTGTGAGCTGTGATGCCATGGCACTCTACCCAGGGGGATAGCTTGAGGCTCCGTCTCAAAAAAAAAAA
>CAUYQV010106406.1:0-11456 GCA_963574575.1 Galagoides demidoff
TAGATAGCTTCAATCAGTTTAAGAAATGTGCCACCGATGCCAGAAAGGGATGCTGAATTTTATCGAATGCTTTTTCTGCATCTATTGAGAGGATCATATAATCTTTGGTTTTATTTCTGTTAATATGGTGAATAACGTTTATAGATTTGCGTATATTAAACCAACTTGCATCCCTAAGTTTCACCCACTTTTTATAGCTTCGTAGTTCATTTCTTTTAAGTGTTGAAAAAGTATTCCATTGTCTAGATCAGGCATCCTCAAACATGCAGCCCACCTAGGACATTTATCTGGCCCGTTGGGTGTTTTTGCCACTGCTGCCTGTCCTGCTTAGGAGCCAAGGGCCCCCAATGGTCTGAGGGACAGTGAACTGGCCCCAAGTTTAAAAAGTTTGAGGATCCCTGGTCTAGATATACCACAATGTACATCTGTTAATAAGATTTTTTGTGGCCATTCATTTGTATCTTATTTAGATAAATATCTAGCTGTGCAATGGCTGGATCTTATGCTTAGTTTAAAAGAAACCACTCAGCTATTTTCCAAAGGGTGTACGTACACCATATTGCATTACCACTAGCAACGAATGAGAGTCAGAGTTGCTCCATAACCTCTCCTTTCTTTGGTGTTGTCAATGTTTTGTGATGGTGGTATCTCATTGTTATTTAATGTTCAATTCCTTAATGATATAACATTAAATATATTTTCATATGTTTGTTTGGCATCTTTTGGTGAGGTCTTTGTTTAGGTCTGGCCTACTTTTTAAACAGATTGTTCATTTTCTTATGGCTAAGTATTAAGAGTTGTTTGTATCTCTTGGATAATCATCCTTTATCAGATATGTCTTTTGGAAAATATTTTCTTTCAGTTTGTGGCTTG
Source organism: Galagoides demidoff (assembly GCA_963574575.1). Classification (NCBI taxonomy): domain Eukaryota; kingdom Metazoa; phylum Chordata; class Mammalia; order Primates; family Galagidae; genus Galagoides; species Galagoides demidoff. The sequence continues at coordinate 874 of CAUYQV010106406.1, forward strand.
TGTTCTCATTCCCCTAACATTATCTTACATAGAGCAGTTTTTAATTTTTTCTTTTCTTTTTTGGCTAGGGCCAAGTTTGAACCTGTGACCTCCCATGTATGCGGCCGGTGCCCTACTCCTTTGAGCCACAGCACTGCTCAACAGTTTTTAATTTTAATAAATCCATCTTCTCAATTCTTTATTTCTTGTATTGTGTTTTGGCATTGTATGTAAGAAATCATTACCATACCCAAGGTCACCTAGATTTTTCCCCCTGTTATCTTTAAGGAATTTTATAGTTTGTCCTTCACATTTAGGTCTATGAGCTATATTTAAGTTAATTCCTAAGAAAGGTAGGAAATCTGCATGTGGCCATCTGCATATTTTGCATGTGGCCATCCAGTTGTGTTAGCATCATTTGTTAAAAGCACCATCTTTCTTCATTGTATTTCCTTCATTCCTTTGTCCAATATCAGTTGACTATGTTTATGTGGGTTGATTATGGGTTCTCTATTCTGTTCTATTGATTACTCATCTATTGATAACTTGTCTATTCTTTCATTAATACTGCATTATCTTGATTACTGTATGTTTACAGTTAAGCCTTACAGTTGGGTGGGATCAGTCCTCAAACATGTTTCTCTACTTCAAGATTGAGTAGCATATTTTTGGTTTTTTGCCTTTCCATATAAACTTTAGAAAGAATTTTTCAGTATCAACAAATAATTATCTTTGATTTTGACTAGGATACCATTGAATCTATATATGAAAATAAGAACAACTGACATCTTAATAATGTTGAGTCTTTCTACTACAAACATTGAATATCAATTCATTTGTTTAATTCTTCTTTGATTTTTTTCATTAGAATTTCATAGTGTAGATCTTGAATTTAGTCTCTTAAATTTATACCTAAGCATTTCACTTGGGGACAGGGAGGACTAATACAAAGATTATTGTGTTTTTAATTTCAATTTTTACTTGTTCATTACTGGTAGTTAAAAAGTAATTAATTTTTTAATATTAAAAAAATACTCCTACCATCAAAACTTGCTAGAATGTTTATTACTTCCAGAAGGATTTTTGTCAATCTTTAGAATTTTCTAGTTGATCATGTCAATTTCAAATGAAGACATTTTTATTTCTTCCTTATCCATTGTATACCTCCTATTTTCTTGTCTTGTCTTATTGCATTAGCTAGAGTTTCCAGTGTTATGTTAAAAATAGAAGTGAGAGGAGACACCCTTGCTTGTTTCTTGTCTTAGTGGGAAAGCTATGAGCTTCTCACCATTATCTATGATGTTAGTGGTAAGCTTACAGAGGTTCTCTCTCAAGTTGAGGAAGGTTCCCTCTATAGTCTTTGTAATAGATGAGTTTTTGATTTTGTCCAATAAACTTTGTGCATATATTGATATAATTATATGACTTATTTCTTGTTTAGACTCTTGGTATAACAGATTATATTATTTGATTTTTAAATGTTAAACCAGCCTTGGCTTCCTTAAATAAATCTTGCTTCGTAATGGTGTATAACTTTTTAAAAATACTTTTGGATTTGATTTGCTAATGCTTTGTTGAGGATTTTACAGGTATTGGCCTATAGTTTTCTTTTCTTTTAGCATCTTTGATTTGGTAATATAGTAATATCAGTTCCATAGTATGAGTTAGAAAGTATTCCCTTTGTTTCTATCTTATGATGGAGATTGTAAAGAATTGGTAATATTTTTTTCTTTAAATGATGGAAATATTTTTTAAATACTTTGGTACTACTTTCCAGTGAAATTACTGGAGTGGCCTCATGTTTTCTGTATGAAATGCTATTAATAACTGACACAATTCCTTTAATAAATATAAACCTATTCAGAAATTTTTTGAGGAACTGTTTCACTTCATCTAAGTTACAAATTTATATGCATAGACTTGTTCGTAATATTCCTCTTTTATTCTTTTAATGTCCATGGGATTATTTTGATATCTCCTCTGTTATGAAATGTTTGTGTCTCCTCTCTGTATTTCTTATTTGGACTATCCAGAAGCTTATTAATTTAATCATCTTTTCAATCAAATACTCTAAGGTTTTGTTGATTTTTCTCTATTTATTATTTTCAATTTCATAGATCTTAAACTTTTATTATATCTTTTCTACTGTATACTTTTGATTCTGTTCTGTTTTTCCTAGTTTACTATATTGGGAGCTTAGATTATTGGTTTTAGATCTTTTTATTTTTTTCTAATATGTGCATTTGGTGTTATAAATTTCACTCTATGCACTGCTTTCACCGTACCTCACAAATTTAGATGAGTTTTATTTTTCCTTTCATTTTCTAGAAGACATTTTAAATTTTTCTCGAGAGTTTTCTTTTAACTCATATGTATAGAAGTGTGTTGTTTAATCTTCAAATATTTTCTAATTGCCCAGCTATCTTTCTATTTATGTCTAGTTTAATTCCATTGTATTATAGAGAAAACATTGTATGATTTCTATTCTTTTAAATTTGTTAAGATGTATGTGGCACTGAAAGTAGACCATCTTGGTGAATGATCAATGTAAGACTGAGAAAACTATGTAATCTGCTGTCTTTGAGTGAGGTAGTCTTCAAATGTCAGTTGTAAATGATTGATCGAAGTTAGTGTTGACTTCATCTATGTTCTTATGGACTTTTGCCCTAAAAATCTGTTCATTTATGATACAGAGTTGCGTAAAGTCTCTAACTCCAATATTGAATTCACTATTTCTCCTTGTTATTCTATCAGGTTTGGCTTCATGTGTTTTCATGCTCTGTTGTTGTATTCATGTGGAGGATTATTATGAATTCTTGGAATATTGACCCATTTGTCATTATGAAATGCCCATTTTTATCCCTGATAACTTTTCTTGCTCTAATATATCCTCTCTCTGAAAATGATATGGTTACTCCCGCTTTTTTTTTACTACTGTCATCTTAGTATGTGTTTCTCCATTCTTTCATTTTTAATCTCTGTCTTTATATTTATTCTTGTCTTTTTTTAATTGTTTCAAGTTTTCACTGAGGGTAGCAAGAATTAGGTTACATTGTTTGCCTTTTGTTAGGTAAAGTCTCTCTTTTAGTTGTGTTCTGCCCCCAATAGGTGTGCCGTACATTATATTCCCACCCCCCTCTTTCCTCCCCTTACCCAGATATCTCATTTCCCTGCCCCACAACCCTGAATTCATTTGAATTTTTTATTTATATGGGTATGTATTCCATCTACTGAGTACATTGGATTCTTGCTTCTCCATTCTTGTGATGCTTTACTAAGAAAAATGTGCTCCATCTCCATCCAGGTTAATACAAAAGATGTAAAGTCTCCATATCTTTTAGTAGCTGAATAGTATTCCGTGGTATAAATATACCACAGCTTGTTAATGCATTCTTGGGTTGGTGGGCATATAGGCTGTTTCCACATTTTGGCAATTATTAATTGATCTGTGATAAACAGTCATAGGCAAATGTCTTTATGATAAAAATATATTTGTTCTTCTGGGTTGGTGCCTAGTAATGGGATTGCAGGATCAAATGAGAGGTCTAATTTGAGTTCTCTGAGGATTCTCCGTACTTCCTTCCAAAAGGGCTGTACTAGTTTGTAGTACCACAAGCAGTGTAAAAGTATACCTTTATCTCTAAATCCATGCCAGCATCTGCATCGTTGAGACTTTGTGATGTGGGCCATTTTCCCTGGGGTTAGGTGATATTGCATGGTGGTTTTGATTTGCATTTCTCTGATGATGAGGGATGATGAACATTTTTTCAAATGTTTATTAGCCATTTGTATGTCTTCATCAGAAAAGCCTCTGTTTTTATCTTTTGCCCAGTGATAGGTGGGATTGTTTGATCTTTTTCTGCTGATTAAGTTGAGCTCTCTATAGATTCTCGTTATCAACCTTTGTCAGATTCATACCTGAAAATGACTTTTCCCATTCTGAAGGTTGCTTTTTGCTTTTACTTGTTGTGTCCTCAGATGTGCAGAAGCTTTTCTGTTTAAACAAGACCCATTTCTTAACTGATGTTGTTTTTGTGATGTCTGTTGAAGTCTTTGTTATAAAACTTACCCCAGCCCATCATTATCAAGAGTTTTTCCCATACTTTTTCTAAAATGTTCATTGTTTTGTGTCTTACATTTAAATATTTTATCCATTTTGAGTCAATTTTCATAAGTGGTGAAAGGCGTGTTCCAGTTTAAGTCTTTTACTACAGTGATTATACAAATCTACCAGCACCATTTATTGAATATGGATTCTTTTCTCCACTGTATGCTTTTGTTTGGTTCATCAAAGAGAAGATGGCAAGTGGGGACCAGTTTTATCTCTTGATTTTATATTCTATTCCATATATCCCTGTCTCTGTTTTTATGCCAATACCAGGCTGTTTTGATTATTGTGGACTGATAATATATCCTGAAGTTTGGTAGGGTGATGCCTCTGGATTTGTTTTTATTACTAAAAATAGCCTCAACTATACAAGAATTTTTCTGCTTGTGTACAAAATGAAGTACTATTTTATGATGTTGGTATTTTAATGAAGATTGTATTGAATCTGTAGGTTGCTTTGGGTAGAATAGACATTTTAACAAGGTTGATTCTTCCCAGCCAAATCTCTTCTTCTATTCCTTTTCTTAGGGTTTCAGAATTCTCTCTGTGACAATTCTTCACCTCTTTTTTTAGGTGTATTCCTACCTATTTCATTTTCTTTGAAGCTGATGTGAAGAGAATTTTGCATTTGAAACACTTCTCAACTTGGGTGCTATTGGCATATACAAAGGCCACTGATTTGTGAACATTGGTTTTATAATCTGAAATCTTGCTATATTTCCTGATCACTTCCAGTTTTGTGGTTGATTTTCTGGGGTTTTGATATTCTTCTAAGTAGATCATATCATCAGCAAAGAGGGAGACTTTACACTTCTCTGCCCCCATTTGGATACCCTTTATATCATTTTCTAGCCTGATTGCATTGACTAGAATTTCCAGCACAATGTTGAATATAGTGGCAAAAGTGGGCATCCTTGTCTGGTTCCAGTTCTAAGTGGACAAGCTTTCAGTTTTAATCCATTCAGTATGATGTTAGCTGTGGGTTTGTCATAGATGCTTTTAGTTAGCTTAAGAAATATGCCACCTATGCCTAATTTTAAAAGTGTTCTTGTTGGAAAAGATGCTGAATTTTATCAAATGCTTTTTCAGCAACAATTCAGAGAAACATATTGGTTTTTTATGTTAATTTTGTGTATTACATTTATGGATTTGCATATGTTAAACCAACCTTGCATCCCTGGGATGAAGCCTACTTGATGGTGATATATAATTTTTTAAATTGTGTAGCTGTAATCTATTAGATAAGATTTTGTTAGGCCAGTACCTGTGGCTCAAAGGGGTAGGGCACTGGCCCCATATACCAGAGGTGGTGGGTTCAAAGCCAGCCCTGGGGGGGGGGGAAGATTTTGTTCAGTATTTTTATATCCATATTCATTAGTAATATTGATCTGTAGTTCTCCTTTTCTGTTGGATACTTTCCTGTTGTGGAATCAAAGTGATGTTTGCTTCATACATCCTTTTAGGGAAGGTTCCTTCCTTCTCAATGTATGCAGTAGGTTTTGCAGTATAGGTACAAGCTCATCTTTGGAGGTATGATAGAATTCTGATGTGAAGCCATCTGGTCCTGGGGCATTTTTTTGTTGTTGGAAGTTTTTCATTGTGTCTTCTATCTCAGTACTTGATATTGGTCTGTCCAAGAGATCTATTTCTTCCTAGTTGAGTTTGGAGAGAATGTGTTATTCCAGGTATTGGTCCATTTCCTCCACATGGGCAAATTTTTTTGTAGTCGTCAGAAATAATTTCTTGTATCTCTATGGTATCAGTTGTTATTTTCCCCTTTTCACTTCTGATTAAGGTTATTAAAGGTTTTACTTTTCTATTTCTTGTTAAAATGGCTAGTGGTTTCTTAATCTTATTTATCTTTCCAAGGAACCAACTTTTAAAATTAATTTTTCAATAATTTTTTTATTTTCAATTCCATTTATTTCTGATTTAATTTGGTTATTTCTTTCCTTCTTCTAGGCTCGGTATTGGATTATGTTTCCTTTTCCATTACTTTCAGATGATTCATTAGGATGTTGATGTGCTCACTTTCTGTTTCTCAGATGTAGACATCTAATGTGATAACTTTCCCTATTAGGACTGCTTTTGTAGTGTCCCACAGATTTTGATAGCTTATGTATTCATTGTTTTTATGTTCAGTAAAGTTAATGATTTCCTTTTTTTTTTCTCTTCTTTGACCCAACTGTCATTTATTATACAGTTGTTTAGTTTGGGTATGAAAATTTTTGTGAGGAGTGAGTTCTACCTTTATTGCTTTGTGGTCAGAAAAGATACAAAGTATAATTTCAATTCTTCTGATTTTGTTGAGATTTGATTTGTGTCCTGGGTTATTATCTATTTTGAAGAATGTTCCCTGGGCTGATGATAAGAACATATATTTCTTAGCTTTGGGATGGTGTGTTCTATACATTTCTATTAGGCACAGTTGTTCTGGGGTCACATTTAAGTCTTTTTGTGTTTTTGTTGAGTTTCTGTTTAGGAGACCTGTCCTACTCTGTAAGTGAAGCATTTAAGTTCCCTACTAATATGGTTTTATAGGATATCATATTGCTCAGACTAATGAAGATCTTTTTCAGAAGTCTGGGAGCCTTTAAGTTGGGTGCATATTAGAATGGAGATGTCATCTTGTTGTATTGTTCCCTTGACCAGTATGAAGTGCTCATCTTTGTCTTTGTTGACTTTAGTTGTTTTGAAACCACTTATTTCTGAAAATTAGATTGCAACCCTTATTTTCTTCTTATGTCCATTTGCATGAAATATTGTTTTCCATCTCTTTACCTTGAATGTTGTTTTATTCTTTGTGGGCAGATGTGTTTCCTGCAGGCAGCATAAGGATGGCCTATGCATTTTTACCAAATTTGCCTGTGTCTCTTCAGTGGGGAATCTGAGCTATTAACATTTATTGAGATAATTCATAAGTGTGATAGACTTCTATTCATCTTACTTTGTGAACGTCTATTGTTTAGTTTCATCTTTTGCATGATTGTGAAAGCTATTTTTTGTCCTTTAATTTCCAGGTATTTACTTTGCTGGTAGTCTCTTGTGATGGCCAGTGTGGAGAATAGGTCTAAATATTTCCTATAGAGCTGGTCTTGTTGTGGCAAATTTCTTCATTGTTTTGATATCAGTAAATATTTCATTCTGCATCAATTTTAATGTTTAAGTTAGCAAGATGTAGAATTCTGGGCTGAATATTGTTTTGTTTATGTAGGCTAAAGGTAGATGACCATTCCATTCTGGCTTGAAAATATTCATTTAAGAAGTACGCTATCACCCTGGTAGATTTGCCCCTGTAGGTCAATTAGCACTTACTCCTGGTTGCTTACAATATTTTCTCTTTCATCTTGTCTTGGACAAGTCCATGATAATGTGTCTTGGAGAAGCTCTGTTTCAGTTGAGACAACTTGGGTTTTGATATCCCTCTGAAAGGACTGTGTCAGAAAGTTTGGTGATACTAAGAAAATTTTCATTTACGACATCCTCTAAGGGGGCTCCCATTCCTCTTAGGCATTCTTCTTCCCTTCCTGGCATACCTATAATTTATAGATTTGAATGCTTCATGATGTCCATAATTCACTCAGTGAATGTTTTGCTTTCTTTGTCTTCTTTTTTCCCTCTTTAACTACCTGTGTTAGCTAAGAGATTCATCCTTTAGCTCTGAGATTCTTTCTTCTTCATGGTCTAATCTGTTATTTATACCTTCCACTGCATCTTTACATTTCCTGATTGACTGCTTCCATTCCTTAAGTTCTGCTTCATCTTTTCTATGTACTTCATATCTCTCATCACTTATGTGATTACATTTTTTGACTTCTTTTTGGTAATTTCCCACTTTCTCAGCAATTTCCTTCATCATTTTTACCATCCATATTTTAAATACTCTTTCTGTCATTTCTAACATTTCTTTATAGATAGAATTCTCTGTAGTAGCTACCTCATGATCTATTGAGGACATTACTCTCTTCTGGCTTTTCCTGTTGCCAGGATTCTTCTGCTGTTTCATTCCCATGAGTGTTTTATTTTTGTTTACTTCCTTATTCTACTTTTTTCTTTCACTTTCCCCTCCTCTTTAAGTTACTATGCCTTTTCTTTAAGGAGTTGAATTGTCCTTTTTGTAAAGGACTAAAATGAAGAGTAAGGAGGGAGAAAAGATTAAAAAACAGAGAATGGAAAGAGCAAAGGGGGAGTAAAAGACAAGATTGACAAAACAAGAGAGGAACAGAAAGACGGAGACAAGACTAATAGTAGTGTACAGTAGGGTACTTTGATCCAAAACCACAATTCCCAGCCTCAGGAGGACTGGGTTGGGTTGGACCCTCAAAAACAGGAGCTCTTTACCAGCCTAAGCAGATACAAGACCCCATCTCCATCAAACAGAGAAGAAAAACAGAAATATTATGAAACAAAACAAAACAAACAAAAAACTTTAAGGGATAGACTGAGGGGAGGGAGAATAACAGGAGCACAAAAACTAGCAAAAATGGAATCCTTACTATTAAGAAGGCAACACGTAGAATTTTAATTACAAGAGAGAGAAAGGGAAAAGAGAAAATCTAGTAGGAAAAAAGATAAAAAAACATTTAAAAAAATTTATAAATATAGGGTGGCACCTGTGGCTCAGTGAGTAGGGCCCTGGCCCCATATACTGAGGGTGGAGGGCTCAAACCCAGCCCCAGCAAAAATGCACCAAAAAAATAGCCAGGTATTGTGGTGGGTGCCTGTGGTCCCAGCTACTTGGAAGGCTGAGGCAAGAGAATCACCTAAGCCCAGGATTATAGGTGAAAGGCCTAAATGCCTCTGGCCATAAAAGGTGTTTGACAGAGAGCAGTCAAAAGACTCTGTGTAGGCATACTTGTGAGAAACTGAGGCAGAATCCCATATGGCCGTGTTGGATGTGGGCTTAAAAACCCCCTGCCCTAAGATTGGCCCGGTTAGTTGCAGGCGTAACTTAAGGCCCACATAGGAGCAGAGGTTTGCACACAAATTTCTGTATGCCCTATGTTATCGAAGTAATTGCCTCTAAATGGTGTGTCAGTAGAACTGATTTTCAAACCCTCTCTTTCCTCCATAGGCTCAGGCTTCATCAGATAAGAACAGAAGAAATAATGGCTAACAACATGTTCTTCATTAAGTTATGTTAAACAGGGTTATGTTGAAAGGATAAAGTTATGCTTAATGGTGTATGCTGGGTGGATTATCAGATTACTAGGGAGGAGCTACTTACAAGGCAGGTAGTCACAAGATGTTTAAATGGATTAATGAAGTCATTGATGTCCAATGCTCATGTGCAGAGGGAAGTCATTGATGTCTACTGCACATGTGCAGAGGGATTGTAATGAATGTTAATGAGGCCATTGCTGTATAGTGCACATGCACAAGATTCCCTATATAAACCAACCGCAAATCAAGAACCTTCTTGCCTGAGCAAGAAGAAATCACCATTTTGCCTGAGCGAGCAGATGGTCACCTTTATTTGAAACACAATTTCAATAACCATGCTTATTCTTTACAACATAGCTTTTCTGTGAGACTCTAACAGCAACACCCTTATGGCAACACAGGAGTTAGGGGTTGCTGTGAGCTGTGAGCACTCTATAGAGGGCAACAAAGTGAGACTCTGTCTCTAAAAGAAAAAAAAAATTATAAATACACACACACATATTTATATACACATCTTGCCATATACTGTCTGGGCAACAGGTGGTCTTCTGGGTTATGAAATGCTAATCACAATGCTGATACAGTTGTATAAGATGGAGGGTGGAAGCCTGTGTCTTGCTGAGGAGACCTAGTCCCTTCCTGATTTCTTTGCCTTCAATCCTTGCAGGGTTTGCAGCTTCAAGCTCTTGTTAGTTTGCTTAATGGACATACCTTGACCTTTTAAATCATTGTCCATTGGCCATACAGTGGCTTTCCTGGAAAATGTGTGTCCTTCAAATCTCCCCATAGGTCGCTGCCCAGCTTATCAGGCATGCCATAATTGGCCTTGTACTAGGACCCTGAGAGCTGATGCTGCAAGGTAACTTTTCCACAATGGCTGCACTTGGCTTCACCTGAATAATTACAGATCCTCTTTGCCCTATGGCTCACTCATGGCTCATGGGTACTATTCAAGATCACTTACTTGCTCACCCAAGCTCTCCCAAGGTAAACTCCACCAAGTGCCCAGGAAAGAGAGAAAAAGAGAGAGAGAGAGAGAGAGAGAGCGAGCGCACAAGCAAGCCTTCAGGGCAGGCCCTCTCTGTCTAAAATCTGCTGCCACCTCCAAACCAGCCTGCTTCTGCTGGCATGCAAGTACTTGCCCTTGTGCCAGTTCTCCACTACTTCTGCCCTCCTCATGGGGTCCTGGAGTCTGCTGTGGCTTCCCTGTGGCCCCGAAAGGAAAGGAATATTTCTGGCAGGGCCCACCAGACAGGTGCGGCTGGAGTCCTTTCACCAGATTTCACCATGTGTGGCTGCAAAGGAGCTGCCTCTAGTCCACCATCTTGTTCTG
>CAUYQV010106409.1:0-90268 GCA_963574575.1 Galagoides demidoff
CACCGGCCCGCCCCCCGCCCGGTCCCCCCCCCCCCCCCCCCCCCGCATCTTGATTCCAAGGGCTCCCGGCTCAGAGAGATTGTCATTTTCTAAAGTCACAGAGCTAGTAAGAGCCGGGGCTGGGACTGAGCCTTGGCTCCAGGTCATGACCTGCGCTCTTTTTCCCTCCTAACAGGGCTGGCTGAGTCCTGAAGACTTTCCTTGAAGGGACAGGAGAGGCCCCACTCAACTGTCAGCTCCTCATGGGGTCCCTGTCAGACCTTTCCAGATGGCTGCCTCCTTCCAGAACACCGAAGTTCCCAGGTCAGGGCCACTTCTCCTGTGTTCCCATCAGAACCCCACCACCATCACCCTTGACACAGGTAATGGGGCTACAAAGACCCCTGACTCAGGTCTTGTGTTTATCTCAAGACTCTGGAGTTATCTCCCTACACTCTGCTCCTGCCTATGCTGTAATTGGGCAGAGAAACAGCATGTTGTCATGAAAAACCAAGGACCTTGTCCTCTAATTAGTGGTTGTACCACTTAATAGCTGTGAGATCTCAGGTTATGGAAGCTCTTTGACTGCCATCTGTAAAATGGTCAGACATATGAGGATTAAATAACATAATGAAGAAAAGTACCTAGAATGTGGAAAGCCCTCAATGAGCAGCAGTGATTATTATAATTGTCATAGGCTCCTTCCTTTTTATCCAACACATGCTAGCACCTCAGCATCAGCTCCCAGTCTGTCCTTCCTATCAGGGATCGGGAAATGCCTAGGGACCTGTGGACAGACCCCTCAAACCCCAAGGGGCAGAGGAGCAAGGCACCTACCTGTCTCCCAGCACAGCCCATGCCTCTGCTGTTCCCAGGACCAGAGCCCACTGGTGGTCACCAAAACTCAGAGAATGTGGTAGGCAGAATACTGACTCCTGAAGACAACAGATCTTAATTCCTGGAATCCGTAAATGTTACCATGTTGGGTTGAATTTGGTCATTTGCCAAACTGAGAGTATTTGCCAAACATACCCAAAAAGATGTGTTCAGGTTCTAACTCCTGGCACCTGGGAGCAAATACAGCCTTTGCCAACACAATGCTATTGGAATGAGAGTATCCCAGGTTCAGTGTGGGTGTTAAATCCAAGAATTGGTGTCTTATAAGAGAGAGGAGGAGGAGATGGACACATAGAGAGGAAGGCCATGTGAAGACAAGTGGACACTGGAGTGGTGTTGCCACAAACCCAGGCAAGCCTAGAGCCACATACAACTGGAAGAGGTAAAGGATTCTCCCTGAGAGCCTCTGGAGGAAGCATAGCCCTGCCGACACCTTGACTTTGGACTTCTGGCCTCCAGAACTGAGAAAGAATACGTTTCTGTTGTTTGACGCCTTTCCTTATTAATTCATGGTGCATTGGGTCTTTTTGTAACTTGTTTTCCCCGGGGAAACCCCAATCCCCTGACTCAATCATTTAATCTTGAGACTCACATAATTCAGCAGACTTGAGTCATTTTGTAGACTGAAAACCTAAGATTCAGAGCTTTCCCCAAAAGGACCGGCTTGGGCTAGACCAATAGTTCTCAACGTGCTGCTGCCCCCGGTGCTCGGCTTCCGGGGCCACACCAAATCCACAGCTCTCAGCTGAGAACTCTTAGGGACTAATGGGCTTCCCCTTCCTGTTCAGCTACTGGCTTAAGTTGTTTTCCTTCTGGTCTGCAAGGAACAAAAACAAGTAATTTTCTCATAAAAATAACAATTAGCAAAGGCCAGATTCCAGAGTCCCCCCCACCCCCACCCAGGGTAGAACCATTGATTAGTCTTTAATGTTCAGACTTCTAGGTAACCTCAGGCTTCTCACGGAACACACTACCACTGTCTCCCACCAGGGCTTTGTCATACTGCATGTTGGCCATGGAGTTTTCAGGGAGACAAAAAGTGAACAGGAAGAAGACCCATGTCAGAAACAAAAGCATCTTGGACACTCAATGTGGCTTTGAATGCCACAAAGAGAGCAAACCCAGGTCTTTCCTGTGTGGGTTGCCCTTAAAAACCCAGGGAAATGTCATGTTCACAGCAGGGAAAACAATTGCACTGATTAATTGAGCTTCTGTTGACGCTGAGGTTCTCCTGACTTCTGAGTGCATTACAGAGAGGCCATCTGGCAGATGGAAGCGCTGGAACGCCAGCTTCTTGGTGCAAACTGCAAGGCTCGTAAGACTCAAACAAGCCTGTTAGAATTCCATTTACTAAATGGCCATAATCAAAGAACAAGCTCTTAGTTATCTAGCAGTGTGCTTTGGAAATAGACGAGCACGCAAAATCACAATTTATGAGTTCAGCAATTTTTCTTTTCCTGCTAAAGATATTAGCTCGTGAAAATCTTCCAGTGTTCAAGGAAATTCAGTCAATCGCTAATTTTCTACAAGTGCCTTATCCGTGGTTACCTCCTTTCTTCCCACCACTGCAAGAGCCCCAGGCTTGGCCACAGGACTTGAGCTAGCCTTGAGGATGAGGGAGGGGACACCTTATTTCAGAGCCCCAAGGGGCCAGGGGAATGAGGGCCACATGGCTGGGAAAATGACTATTTAGCAGGGAGCATAGCCTGGGAGAATGGGACAACAGTGGCCTGGCCAGACCCACTCAGCTGGCTCCTGGCTTCGTCCACCTGTATTGGAGTGAACAGTGTGGGGCAAGGTTGGCCACCTCGCAAAGGAGTCTGGTTCCTTCTCCAGCTGCAGCTATGTGGAGAGTTGGGCAAGAGCCTTTGCTGTCCTGGAGCAGCAAAGTCCTCTGTACTCCCCTGGGGGAGAAGACAGGACCCTTCATTTAGTCCCAGCTCAGGCATATACTAACCGTGGGACTTGGGGACATCATGGGGCCTCTTTGAATCTCTATCCTGCTCTCTTTATAGCTGGCATGATAATGTTGGCCTGGCTCTTTTTTTTTTTTTTTCAGGATTAAAGAGGGGGTGGTAGTTGTTATTATTGGCATAGAAAGAGCCATTTCCTAGCTTGTTTAATGTGGAAAATGTTAAGGTCTAGATGCCTAAGGACAAAGCCTGGCCCTTTCTGCACTCCCCACTCACCCCTACATTGTTGTTGGGAGCTTGTTTTGGTTTTTCTGGAACTTTTAGTACAATGAGTTCTGGGGGGAGGGGGTGGTTCTGCAACTATTTGCATCCCCAAGGGCAGCATTTGCTGAGCTCAAGGCTATGTTCCAAGGGTGAGGGGCCTGGCAGGATGTTCACTTGAGTGGGTGCAGCAGCCCAGAGAGGCAGGGCCAGGGGAGGAAAGCCCAGAGACACATCATTTCAACCCAGAACCTGGAAACCCTAGTCCCAAGCCTCCTGGGACTTATTTAAGCTGACTCTTCATGTCTGAACATGCCAAGAAGGGCCAATTTCTCCGCTCCCTGCTCTGACACTCCAAGATGTTATTTGGCCTCAACAGGAGGCTCAGATCCCTGGCTTTCCAGCCATACTCTTCCCCCACTCCCCGGGCCCTCTCAGCATCCCCAGAAGCCCCACCACAGTGCAGGTGAGGGGAGGGAGCCAGGGCATGCCTCCTTCCCCTCTGCTCTCCAGGTTTGAGCCCTGATGCCTGGTGTGACTCATCCGCAACTTGGCCACAGGCCTGGGCCCTCCACATGGGCACTGGCAGCCACCTTCTGCATCCTCCCTGCCACACCCTCCCTTTAGGCTGCCCTAGCGGGGGAGGACACCCATAGCTGAGAAGTTCATTTAAGGCATGAATGACTATTAGACCTGACACTTGCACACAAGAAGGAGCTGCTTTTTAAGGTAACTAGTTATGAGAAGAGATGATCAAAGTGTCCCTGACAAGTTGTAGGGGGAGGAAGGCCGGGCAGGAGGACCTGACATCAGCCTCTTCCCCCCTCCTCCAGGTGAGGCTTCTCTCTACCCAATCTTTGTTCCTCTCACTTGAGCTCTGCCCATTCCTCCTCTTTTCCTCTGCTTAGGGAATTAACCAGAACATTACCTCCTCCAAGAAGCCCGCCTAGTGTGGCCCCATCCTGCCGCTGCAGTCCCAGCACAGGTATCCTGTTTTCCATACCTGGCAGTCTCAGTCGCCATTAGCCTGAGACCTCCCTGAGGTTCCAGCATAGACCTTGTACACACGGGGTGGGGCTGGGCTGGTGTCCCAGTTCTGGGCATTCTAGCTCCGCGACTGTCCCTCTAAAGTGTGGACAGCTCACCTCCCTCACAGTGTTGTCAGGTGCCTGCCACATAACAGGTGCCAACAAATACTGCCGCACCCCGAAGTTCTGCAGGAGAAGGAGGCCTCCAACGGTGCCCTCGGGGTGAGCAGGGACACATGCTATAATCTGGGGGCCTTTAATTCCACGGTAGAAATGGGAGCAGATCTGTCACAGAGTCTACACTGTGTCTGGGGTCTTGCCTGACTTCTGGGAAACAGAACTTAGTACCAGAGGGGAAAAGCAGGCTGAAGTTTCTGTTATGTGCACAAGCAGAATCAAAGGACACCCAGTCATATCCTTCTCAGTGGAAACAAACAATAGGGTACAGAATTCCCACTAATAAACCTTTTCCCGTTGGAATGTACAGGATTGGTGGCTCCTGGGAATTCCCTGGGAATTCACTTGGGGTCTACAGTCTCTGAACAGCCCCTTTTTCTGAGGCTCTGGCTCCAGATCCAAATACTCCAGATGGAAGGCCAAGCCTGGACACATAAGTCATGCCACTGTCCCCAAAGGTCCTCAGCCCTGTGGCAACACTAGTCCCAGAGAACTTTACACCCCCCATGAGGCCATGACCACTCATGACCAGTCTGGAGGCCTGATTAGGTTAGCAACTGCACGCAGTAGGTGCTCATAATTACGTGAATTGGCCTGACATGCTAAAGACCCTAATTTTGTGGAATAATGAAGCCCACAAGACTGTGAGAGGACAAAGGGGGTTGTTGGTCAAAGAGGATGAAAGGGGGTGGCTCAGAGCTGAGATGGGCCTTGAAGACAGCAAAAATTTGGGGGCCCTGGCAAGAGAGAGAGGGAGGACGCGACAAGCAGGGAAAAGTCAGAGGTAGGGTGAGACGTGGGAGAGAGCAAGGAGTGTGCAGGGCCAGGGAGAGGCCAGCAGGCTTGCAGCAGGGGTCCATGAGAGGGAGGCTAAGAGGGGCTACAGTGGAGGGACCCTCAGAGGCGGGCTGTGGTGGGAGTCAGCCTGCTGTTGAGTCTGGAACACAAGTGTGTCCTAAGGAAGGTGGAGCTTGGGGAATATTCCCCTGGCTGTTCCTGGGACCAGCTGATGGGAGGAGGGGATGTGGAGAGGCCAGGAGGGCCCTGAGCAGAGAGGATTGGAAGGTGAATTTGGCCCTGGCAGACACAGGTGAGGTGAGGAGGACTGAGGGGATGGGGACTTGCAGCTAGTAGGTTGTAGATTGGCTGAGATGGGGCAGAGAGGCTTCCAGGGCCAGGCCAGGCACAGGGAAGTTGGCAAGGGAGATGGAGGAGCCTGGTATCAAACACATTTCTGTCTGCACAGCTACCTACGCTCATATACATTCAGCCCTAACAGGGTGTGACTCTGTGTCCACTGCTAACTGGGGTCAAAGGCCCAGTCATTCATCCACAAGCACTGTGAAACACCCCCAGTGGGCCAAACTCAAATAGTCTCAAATATGAGAAAGAAGGAAATGTGACAGTTGTTTAGTGCCTACTTTGTGCCAAGCTCTCCAAGGATGAGCCATTGAGTTGGGTTTGCCACATGAGCCGGGGTTTGCCGTTGGGCCTAGATTAAGATGTGAGGTGGCATGGGGCAGGTAGAGGACTTGAGGGTCTAGGGAGATTAAAAATTGGGGACACAACAAAGTGATGTTCTTGTACCATTGATTCAGAACTTCTGTATAGGGAGGGCCTGGAAGCTGAATGGGAAAAGGGTGGGAACGGAGGAACCCCTGAAGTATTGGATAGCTCATCTCCACCCCAAATCAACTCTTCAGAGAGACCAAAGCAGGCCCAGCCTCCTTAGAATGCCCCCCAGTGTGGGCTGGGCTGAGAATGATTCTTGAGGATCTCACCTTCACCCCAAGGGTCTTGTCCAAGACTTCCCCTACAATAAGTGTGGTGTTCCCTTAAAAAAAAAAGTTCTAGTCCATGCACTCTTCCCATCTCCTGGCATTTCCTGTGACATGTTAGTGGCTTGGAGGGGCCTTTGATTTAGCTTTACCATAGTCATGGAAGAGAGAGCGTCTGGGGCCCTAGGGTGCGTGGAAGGCACCTTACAGCATCTGGGGTACATCTGGGGAGTGTGAGAACAAGAGATAAAGGCAAACCGGCCAGATCAGCGAAGGCTTCAGTGCCTGAGCTGGAATTACCATGCTTTGGAACTGCAGGCAGGATCACAGTTTTGGAACAGCAGCAGATGTCGGATGAGGGGGTATTGTGCAAGCAACACCCCCAGCTTTGGGGCTGGGTGGGGATTGGGCTTCCAGGAACATGCTGTACAGATCAGCAATCCATACACTGGTGTGTCAGAGCCACCTGCAAAGGCATTTCCTTGGCCTGCCCCAACCGTGCCTCTTCAGCTGGGTAGTCTTATGGCCAGGAGAGATTGAGAACCTGCATGTGCATGTGCCCAGTGTCTCATGATGACCCAGCAGGCTGGGAAGCTCTGACATGGGAGACCCAGAGCTGTGTCATTTCCCCTCAGGTAACTTGCTGATCCCTGGAAAGGGCTGCAGTGGGCAGCCCTAGGATCCCCTGCAGAATTGGGGATCAGGGGAGTGGCACAGGGCAGATGTGGGGATGGCTTCTCCTGTCCGACTCCTGGTGTGGATGGGCTGCAGTCTGCACAGGAGAGGTCTTGGTCCCTGTGGTTTCCAGAGCAGAGCCGCATCCATTACTTAGGCCCTGAGGGTCTGGATTTTCTAGTTTCTAGTGTTTCTCTCTGAGTTGTCCTTAGAGCAATCACTCACCATGGCAACAAACAGGGATGTGGAGCCCCAGCCAAGGGTGGCAATGACACCATCCTTGGCCCTTAGACAACCAGGACAATTCTTCCCTGGAGGCTCTGGCAGGTGGCTCCACATATCACCTGCATATGGGGGAAAGGTGGGCGTTCCCAAGGATGTGTTTGAGCCATGAGCCTCTGGGAGGTGAACAAGATGAGATGTCCAACCAAGAGCCTCTTCAAGCTCTATCTAGGGCAGTGGTTCTCAACCTGTGGGTCGCGGCCCCTTTTAACTGTATTAAAGGGTTGCAGCATTAGAAAGGTTGAGAACCACTGATCTAGGGGAATGAAGAGAACAGAGGAGACCATTGTTTCCTGAGGGCCGGCCATCAATGAGGGACCTGGTGTGTGGAATTTACATGCTCACCGCTGCCCTAGGACCAGGACTGTCACCCCCATTTGATAGGGGAGGAAATGGAGGCTCAAAAAGGTAAAATGACTTGCTCAAGGCCACAGTTATTGGGGGTATGACTGTGATTCCTGAGCCACACTCTGAACCTATTGAGGGGGTACTCATTAAACACCGACAACAAGTAATAGCAGTGTCCAAGTTCAAAGAATTGAGGGAGCCTCAGTACCACAGGCTTTGTGCTTCTGAAGTTTCTGCAGGGGTCAACCAAGTGCAAAGTCCAACCCGTGCTCCCTCCCTAGACTCACAGGCCTGCCAGGGTTGGCAGCTACCCTAGCCCTCGGCTTTCTGCCAGTCTCAGGTCAGCTGTCCCTGGGACACTCCTGAAGCACTCATCTGGGGGCTTCTCTTAAGTCCAGGAAACTCCACAGGACACAGCTGAGGCTGGGCGGCCACCAGACACGTGCTGTGTCCAGAGAAAACAAAGCGGGGGTTTCCCTGGGCCCCGTAGCACATGGGTCCTTTCTTCCTGGCTCTCTCTGTGCCACTGGGGACTGAGGCTGGGGGCAGCTGCCCAGCACCCACCCAACACCTTCAGGAACTTTCTCAAGGCCAGAGGATCAGCCTCTGTGCTGTTAGTGGGTGGCAAGCTTCCCCCGCAGCCAGTGACAGGGCTTCCCCAGATCCAGCCAGATGAGATCATCTGCCATTTCAGGCTGGGCTGAAAGATCCTCCGGCACAACAAAGCTGGGCCCAGGAGATATCCTGCATGACTCATCGGTGGACCACGCATAGGGGCTTCCTGCCTCAGGAGAAGCCAGACAGAGAGGGCCATTGTTTTCCCTGGAAGCCCCTGTGGCCCAGCCGGCTCAATGGGGTCATTTGTGTTTCTCTTAGTTATCTGTAACTGTACCCCTTCTGGGAGGTGGGGGTCCATACACACCCCCACTCCCCACCTCCCACCCCCCCACCTCCCCTTCCCGCCTGCGTCCCTGCAGTCATCCGAATACAAGTCCCACGGGAATACCCTTGCTACGGCGGAAGACCTGGGTTCTGGGCAGTGGGTTAAATCACCAAGACTTGTTAAATTTTATGTCTTTGTCTTTCAAAGAGAGAAAACCAGCCAGGCACAAGGATTCATGCCAGTAATTCCAGCACTTTGGAAGACCCAGGTGGAAGGATTGCTTGAGGCCAGGAACTGGAGACCAGCCTGGGCAACACAGTGAGACCTACAGATAGTAATATTTGCCTACAATTTGCCTGGTGCAGTGGTGCAGTCCTGTAGTCCCAACTACTTGGGAGGCTGAGGCAGGAAAATTGCTTGAGCCCAGGAGTTGGAGTTTGTATTGAGCTGTGGTGATGCAACTGTATTCCAGCTTGGTGACAGAGCAAGAAAGACATCATCTTAAAAGAAACAAACAAACAAGATACCCAAAATCAAATAGAGAAGATTATTCAAAAAAGACAGAGTTGTGAGGACCACCTCGGGTAAGGCACATCAAGTCCCCAGCACAGGTCTTTCACATACCACAGCTCTCTCTGCACATGGTCATCCTTCCCACTTCTTATCTCTCCTTCCTGGCTTTAACAAATAAGTCAACAGAAGACACAGCTATAGATCTGTTTCTATTATAATCAACAGACCTTTATCTGGGGCAGAAACACCTTAAACTCATACCCACAGTTCATCTGGGGACATATCCCTAGGGGGCAGGGGCTGGAGCAGGAGACCCAGAGTCTAGTGGCTCAGCCAGGCAGAGTCCTAGCAATTATGGGAGGAATTGGGGGTGGGGGTGGGTTTCCTCCAACAAGCTGGAGGCTTTAGAAACCTCCAGAAAGAAAACAAAAATCAAAATGTCACTTTTTTTTTTTGAGACAGAGTCTCACTATGTTGCCTTTGGTAGAGTGCTGTGGCATCACAGCTCACAGCAACCTCAAACTTGGGCTTAAGCAATTCTCTTGCCTCAGCCTCCCAAGTAGCTGGGTCTATAGGCACCCGCCACAACACCTGGCTATTTTTTTGTTGTTGTAGTTGTCACTATTGTTTTAGCTGGTCTGGGCCGGGTTCAAACCCGCCAGCCTCAGTGTATGTGGCCGGCGCCATAACCACTGAGCTATAGGCACTGCCAAAAATGTAACTTTTTTAAAAGAATGAGATGTTATGAAAAGAGGCTTCACAGACAGGGAAACCCAAATGACTAATAAGTTTATGAAGAAGTTGTCAACTTCAGTAGTTATAAGAGAAATGCAATTTAAAACAGTGAAATATTGTTTTACACCTGTGAGATTGGCAAAAGCTACCAAGTCAGACCATATCTAGTTAGTGCCTATAAGGAAGCAGAGTGGAAGGAGCTGCTGGTGGGAATGTGGACCAGGCAGGCAAGTGCTGAGCCACCTGGCAGCTTTTGCTGAAAATCAACATGTAAATTCAGATGCATGGATGTGGAAGTCCTGACGCTGCTTAGCTCACCCAGGGCCCAGGATGCTGCTGCTGAGGGCAGAGCCCAGGTCAGCGTCCCACACAGATGCCAACTCAAGTAAGGCATGCACTCCACCCTTCCCAGCTTGCAAGCTGTCTTCAGCAAAACCTGGAAAACAGGCCTCAGCAGAGGGCTCCCCCAACCAGTGCCCGCCCCCTGCCCAGTTACTGACTCTGGCCTGTGGGGACCTTGGATCAGGGTCTGAGAGAAGGCAGGACATCCACCCTCTCTGCAAGCTGCAGCCTGCAGCCTACACATTCCGAAGCCTTCACCTGGCTGTCTGTATTACTGTTCTGTTGTTATGTAACAAATCCCACAAACTTAGCAGCTTAAAACAACACATCTTTATTATCTCACAGTTTGCGTAGGTGAGCAGTGGGGCACAGCCTGCCGGATCCTTGGCTCACGGTCTCAGAGGACTGTAATCAAGGTATCCTCCAGGCTGTGGTCTCACCTGAAGGCTCCAGTGGGGATGAATCTGCTTCCCAGCGCATGCACTGCCTTGCAGCTTTTCTGCTGCCCGTTGTAGGCCACCTTCAGGTCAAGGCTGTCTGTCATCCTGGCCAAGTGGGCTTCCTCCATCCAGCCTGTGAGGAGAGACTCTCCACTGAGGAAGGGCCCAGTCCCTCTTGCAAGGGTTTTTACCTGACTGAGCTAGGCTTGCAAAGAATCATCTCTGTTTTGATAACTCAGAATCAACTGATTTGGCACCTTAATTTAATTATGCCTGCAGAATCCCTTTACCTTTGCATATTCTAATGCCTAGAAATAGGTCACAGGTTCCCCCACACTCAAGGGAAGGATCTATACAGGCTGTGAGCCCCAGGGTGGGGTACTATGGGGCCCCCACACTGCTGACTGCCTTCTGCAAGGCGAAGGCTCCCATTCTGTCCAAAGGAAAGTGAAGCCTCAGGCAGCACAGAATCCCGTGCAGGATTCAGAGGCTCTGGAAAGAGGCCTGCAGGGATGGAGCAGATGCTAGCTGACCTGAGAGGTGCAGGGAAGGAAGAGAGGCGTGGCTGGGGAGGGATAGCCTCCCAGGCAGCATAGAAAAATGAAGATGGCATGAAGGTGGCACATCCTGGGAGGGAGTGCCCTGTGGATGCCTGCTGTGGCCACTAAGTTCCTCCATTTCCAGCTGAGAGGGCCCCAGAGATGGGACCTCTTCTTATATGTCAATCCCTTACATTGTAGTTTCTCCCTCTATACCCCTATCCTTGGCATCAGGGGATCCCACCTACCCCTTCCACTTGGGTTTCATAGACACCTACGAGGTCAGCTAAGGGGCAGTTGGGATGGTGCTGTACCCCCATGTGTCTAGAACCCACCACCTCTGGGTAGACACTGGGGGATTCCTGAGTCCTTTCCACCTCCACCAGTCCTGGTGCCTCTCCCTGAAGCCTTGAATGTCTCTCTCCTTCCAGCCCCAGAGTCCAGGGAGAAGGGTGCACTGGTTGAGCCCAAGACATGGCATGGCTGTGGCTGAAGAGGAAGGAGGCACCAACCCACATCACCTCGCATGGTAGGGGCAGGGGCGCCTGTTTCCCTGAGTTCTCCAGGGCAAGAAGGGTGTTCAGATGCAGGGCCTCAGAGTGTGGCCCCCATACCCTCAGGTTAACCCCCAACCTGGCTCCGGGGACTGAGCAATCCCAATGCTCAGGCGACCATGTTGTGGGGGTACTGGCTTCCCTACTACTTCCCTGGCTGCCTTCCAGGTGCCCACTCTTGGGACCTGGCCAGCACGGTGCCTTCACACTGTCCCGTATAAGGTGATGGTGAGTAACTGGGCCTGGGCTAGCTCTAGGTGGAGGGCCCCTCCACAAAGCTGAGCCAGGCCTCCACTTCAGGACGGAGTCTGCTATTCCCTATCTTTGTGATCATTGCTCAGGGTATCCAAGTGTCCAAAGACTCAGGCTTAATTAGTGCTTTGATCCCCTGACAGCATGGCCACTTTCATGGCCATTAGATGTAGGATTTCTCCTGTGATTATGAGATTTCCTAATAAACTGCCTGATGGCACCAAACGAAGACACAGCTATATCCCTGGAGTATGCCTGGACAACACGGAGCTACAGCCCCCCAGGAGAAAGCAGCCAGCATCCCAGACACTGTGCTGGGAGGCAAGAGGGCCAACACTCTCCTGGCAGGAGAGAGATGCTCTAAGTCTGGGCTCCAGAGGCAGGTTTTCTCTCCCACTCCTCAGGGCTGGACCAGGGAAGGACTGGGTACATAGTCCCTGCCACCTTTCTGCCCAGCCTCCTGCCTTTGCTGGCCCAGCTTGCTTGCTCGGCTCTCTGGGAACATGGAAAGGGGCCATTTTCACACTTCCTCTGCCCCGATACCACTCATCCCCCGACATCATAAGGCTCTGGGGGTTGCAGGGGAGGAGCAGAGCCATGAGGGGCAGTGGCATAAGAGGTTCCCCCTTGGAGCCCTTCCAGACCTTGGCTGTTTTGGGGAGAAGCTGAGGCTCTCTCTGGCCAGTGGCCTGCTGCTCACCTTAAGATGAGGAATTTGCCCCCAAGAGAGGGGATCTGATTGCACATTCCTGAGGCCTGAGTCACTGCTGGGTCCTGCTCAGGCTCAGGAATGTGTTTATGCTAACAGGTCTGGAGGGTGCACACAGTACCATGTGTCTGTTCACGCCTTCCAGAGGGATGAGGGCTCTTCTCTGGGGTGAGAGGAATGAGGCTGTGACCTCTGGAGCTGCCTGGAGGTTGGCTGTTAGTATAGGGGCCACAGAGGAGCAGACCAGGGGAGGCAGGCTCAGGCTGGAGCCACAGCCTTCTAACGTCTAGAGTTGGTTTTAACTTGCTCCCAGGGGATGGAAACTAGAGAGGGGTCTGTCCAAGCAGGGCCTCCCAGTCCGAGTAGTGGCCCTGGGAGAGTAATGTACTCCCTCATCACCTCCTGCTCCCTGCTAAACTGAATGCCTCCTCCCCAGGTGGACACAGCCTGGCGAGGCCCTGGCTGCTTCTGGCTCCTGCCTCAGAGAGGTGGCTGTGGATCTGAGCTCCCATCTCCTACTCCAGTCAGGGCTCTGTGTTGACAGGTCCCTGGGTCTTATCTCAGTTCAGAATGGGCCTCTGCAGGGATGGAGAGAGCCTGCATGGATGGCTCACAGCACTGAGGATGAATTCAGAGCTAGGCACTGTGCTTGGCCTCTGATCCATTAGCCTGGGACAGTCCTGGGTTATTGGTACAATTATTCATGGTGCCTCCTTCCACTCTCAGGAGCAACTCAGCCTGGAAGATAACCACGTATTTGCCATAATATTACAGACATTCCCTTATTTAATC
This sequence comes from Galagoides demidoff, assembly GCA_963574575.1. NCBI lineage: Eukaryota > Metazoa > Chordata > Mammalia > Primates > Galagidae > Galagoides > Galagoides demidoff. Next base: position 13,098 of record CAUYQV010106409.1, read on the forward strand.
CCCACTACGCACTGTGCGAAGGACACTGCTCCTAGCCCTGTTTTATAATGAAGAAATCAAGGCACAGGGAAGATAAGCCCAAGGTTTAGCAAGTGACAGATTCGAAAACTATTAGGAATGCTGCTCTTGACTTCAAAGCCCCTTTGCTTAGCCATAACACCAAACTTCTTGCCCTAAAATCCTCCAATGCTTTGAAGGTCTGGGAAGCTGGCATTGCCAAATATTAGAAAAATAACCAAGTCCAGTAGTGAACTCTGCCCTCTCCCAGCCCACAATTGTCTGTCTTTGCCTTGCTCCTTTCCTGAGTGATGATGTGTATACAATGTGGTTTGGTGGCTCGGTGCCTGTAGCTCAGTGGTTAGGGCGCTGGCCATATACACTGAGGCTGGCGGATTTGAACCTGGCCTGGGCCTGCTAAACAACAATGACAACTGCAACAAAAAAATAGCCAGGCATTGTGGTGGGAGTCTGTAGTCCCAGCTACTTGGGAGGCTGAGGCAACTCTTAAGCCCAAGCAAGAGTTTGAGGTTGCTGTGAGCTGTGATGCCACCGCACTCTACCGAGAGCAACATAGTGAGATTCTGTCTCAAAGACAAAAACAAAAACAAAAACAAAAACAAAACAAATGTGTTTTGCTCATTAGCAACGCTTGTGCCCATGAGATGAATAAGCACCATTGTGCCTGCTGTGTGCCCGGCATTGTGCGAGGTGCTCTCATCTGATCCTCATGAAAACCCTACAAGGTGGGTGATGTGAGTGTCCTTCCACAGAAAGAAAACTCCTCAAGGTCACCTAGCCGGGAGGAGGCGGGGCAGGGTTAGAACTTCAGATCCACGGGAGCACATGCCACTTGGGCAGCTCATTGGATTATGAGGAAGACCGCAGCACCAGTCAGGGAACTGCAGGAGCCAGGGAGGAGGGCTGCTGTTTGAGCTCTAGAGGATGTGGTTGGTGTGGCTAAATCCATACATGTGGATCCACAGACCTTCATGGTGTCTCCTCCTACCGAGAACCAGGACCATTTTGCCATCTGAGCCAGTGAAACCCAAATAGATGGTCTTCACGATGCAGATATACCATATTTAAGAGGATTTCAGACCATGTGTTCATTTCTTCAGCAGGAAAGACCAGACATCTTTCAGAACAGAGCCCAGCCCCCCTGAAGCTAGGGAGGGAGCCATTTCTGAAGCTCAGAACTCACCCCTCCAGTTTCTCCTCCCAGAGCGCATCTCAGTTGTGCGAGTTTCTTCCCAGTGCAACATGCTGGCCTCTGGGGAGGAAGGGATAAAAGCAGGCACATTCCAGATGTTCCCGGCCAAATGGTATTTGGGAAGAGGATGTTTGTTCAAAATTTGCCAAAAATAGAGAACCCAAGAAGAGGAAAAGGAACCTCTTCTTGACCCATTTAAAAAGCCATTTCCAGGCCATGCGCAGGGGCTCACTCCTGTAATCCTCACATTCTGGGAGGCTGAAGTGGGTGGATTGCTTGAGCTCAGGAGTTTGAGACCAGCCTGAGCAAGAGCGAGACCCTGTCCCTAAAAATAGCTGAGTGTTGTGGTGGGCACCTACAGGGAATCACTTGAGCCCAAGAGTTTGAATTTGCTGTGAACTATGATGCCACAGCACTCTACTGAGGGTGACAAAATAATACTCTGTCTCAAAAAAAAAAAAAAAAAGCCACTTCCCAGGAAGGACCTTCTAAGCAATAACACTGCAAAAGGAAAACCGATAGCTCTGACAACAGAGCAATAAATAAAGAACAAATAAAGAAGAAAGCTTTGGTACATTAAACACCATCAAAGGCAAAACTAAAAGTAAACAAAACACTAGTAAAATATGTATGCAACAAATGTCAAAATGACTTAATAAAGAGAGAGGTAATCTAATGATTTTAAAATCAATTTACCAAAACCTTGCTAGAAAAACAGATAATAGGCTTGGCGCCTGTGGCTCAAGCGGCTAAGGCGCCAGCCACATGCACCTAAGGTGGTGGGTTCGAATCCCCAGCCCGGGCCCGCCAAACAACAATGATGGCTGCAACCAAAAAATGGCCGGGCGTTGTGGCGGGTGCCTGTAGTCCCAGCTACTTGGGAGGCGGAGGCAGGAGACTCGCTTGAGCCTAGGAGTTGGAGGTTGCTATGAGCTGTGATGCCATGGCACTCTACCCAGGGGGATGGCTTGAGGCTCTGTCTCCAAAAAAAAAGAAAGAAAAACACATAATCGAACAAAACACATAATCGAAAAATTTTAAATGGCTTAGTAATTATGAACATTTTTGTTTCATTGATAATCATATAAATTATAATTTTGAATACTTTTCAGATAATAAGATTTGCTTTAATAGTGTTACTATGAGCTGGTACAAACCTGTGGCTCCAGCCCTCTCTAACCTGGGGTGGTGTTGGCCTATAAGCCAGGGGATGGAAATGTTTCAGCAAAACCTATCAAGGAAAATTAACCAAAAAATCTAAATGTCTTAAAATTTTCTCTGAGGAAATGATTATAAAATCAGCCAAAAGTTATGTACAAAAATGATCAATAAAGAGAATGTTGACCAGCCAAAAAACTGGAAGCTCAGATGTTTCAAAATTTTAAAACAGGTGAATAATTAAATATATTATGATGCATCTGTATGATTACACAGTCATTTGAAATGATATTTTTGAAAAATCTTTATGAAAAGGCAAAAAAACTACAAAATGGTAAGTGAAAGAAGCAGGCTAGAAAGCATATGATCCCAATTTTCAAAAGCCTCTGTCTATGAATGAATGACCCGGCTATATAGAAAGATGACAATCATCACCCACGTCCATCTGTGGCCAGGAGAGGAAGCCGTGATACCTTCCCCTCCAACATCATCTCTAAGGCACGAAGCTGGTGCCATCCCCTGCTCTCATGCGATGGTAGGGATGTCACAAGACCATTTAAATGTTCAGAGGCTGGAGGTGGGGCTGGGAATGGACAAGGAGCTTGGAGAAAAGTTGGGTGTTGGGGATATAGAGTACAACGTCTGGGTCCCACCAGTGACAGGTGCTGGTCCTATGGCAGGTTAGTGGCTCAGAACAAGTGATGACCAAGAATTAGACCACTGTGTGAAGCATGTTCTAAGTGGCCAAGAGCTGTGGGGAACCTGACCACAGAGCCCAGTATCTGGGCAGGGGGATATCATGGGTGGGTAGCTCTGTCCTGGGAAATGAAGCTTCTTCCTGCCTGAGTGTCCAGCTCTCCTGCACTAACCAACCATCTGGTCATCCCACAATCTCCCCACACGGTGCCCAGGATGTGAGACACCTTGGGGCGGGTGTGGGGGGCATTCTCCTCCCAGCCAGCACCTGGGAGCCACACCATGAACACTAGGGCACCCGAAGCTAGTCATGAAGGGAACTAAGTAGACATGTGTCTCCAAGATGTTTTTAAAAAACAAAATGAATATAGTTTATATTTTACGTGGCAGGATTAAAAGTAATTTTCTATATTTTCACAATTTTCTATATCAAGTATATGTCCTATAATTAGAACAAACAATAAAGACCGCTTTAAAAATAATAAACATGCTTTTATCTTTTACCCAGAAAAAGATGTCTTCTGAGTTATGCCAAGCCAGTGTTTCCACTAGCAGCGCACAAGGCCTAAGGGTCCCAGCTCCTTCCCAGGGGCGTGAGGATGGCCTCCACCCATCGTGAGCCCACAGCCCCTTCGCCCCTGCTCTTTGCCTGTCAGCACGAAATAAAAGATAAAATAGAAATTGAGGTGACCCAAAGCCACATGACACTAAGTCCTGAGAAGGCTTGCCTGGGGGTCCCCTTGACCACGGTGTTCCCCAAAGGGGCTCCCTGGGGCCCTTCCCCAAGGTCCCAGGATAAGAGGAACTCTGCATTCTGACAGCCTGACATCCCCAGCGGGAGGGCTGCCAGCTGGAGAGAGGCCCTTATGTCCACACTGTCTGTCTTGTGACCTCTAGGAGGGACCGGATACTGACCACCACCCAGCACTGATCTCTCCAGGTAACTTGTACCCCACTCTTCCCTAACCCTGCCCTAGGGGCCACAGAAGGGACCACCCCTGCCCCATGTGGATAGAGTCTTAGATTTGAGGAGTCTGAGGCTTTGCTTCTCGGGTTGACCCATCTGGAGTCACTTCAGCCATTCCTTATGGTCACTGCCATACAGGCTGTCATCTCAGCACAGGGGAGGGTGCCAATGTCTCTGAAACTGTGCTGCCCTGGTGGCTCTGATGGGGTTGACACCTCCAACCTCCCTCACTCTGGACACTAAACTGCTGTTCTGAGACCTGGGCCTGGAGACTCAGCTCTGTCTCCCTCCCACTGAGCTTTGCTCCCCTGTGGGGGTGGGTGGTGAGCACTCCCACAGGCTGCTGATGGGAACAGACCAGACCTGATATCCACTGACCTTGGAAGTTGACTGAGGACAAGATCTCCCATGTCCAGAAACTAATGGCTGAGGCGGGACACCTTCCAAGAGCTGGGGTGGGCTGTGTATCTTCTTCAAGGTCTCTTGCAGATCTAAAAGTATCAAGTTTTAGGATTTCTAATCATCCCGACCTTGAGATTCAGAGGATGGAGAATTCTAAGTGGCTCAGATCCAAAGGTGCTGAGACCTCTGTTATCGGGAACGGCGTCCCCTGGCTGTCCACCCCAGAAAACGCACAGTCCATTCAAGCTGGAGTGAACTCTGTTTCCCCTTGACCTGAGGTGGGCCACCTTCACTGCCCAGAGCAGAGCCCAAGCAACCTGATCACCAGGAATTAGGCCTGAGTCCTCCTAAGGGCCAGAGCTGGTTAGTCATTCCAAACTGGGGTCCATGTAAACTGAACACAGGAACTGGTAACCTCAGCACATTTTGTCTGGACAAGGCCCTCTTGGAATAGGACAGCTTGGACACTTGGTGTTCCTGGACCTGGTCGCCAGGAAGGCTGTAATCTGGAGACACTCTTGGCTCCTAGAGTTTTCTCTAAAGAACTTGGCCTGTCACCATAGCGTGAATTGGGAGGGCCACCAGGTGTATCCTTGAGTCTCTGAAGCTGAGCTGGCCACAAGTACAGCAGCCCTGCAGGGAGGCTCAGGCTCCCAGGGTGGGAAGGACCTTGGAGGAGACCAAGGGGCAAGACCACATGGAAGGTGTGGCTGCCCATAGGACAAGTGCACAGCCTGAGCAGGGGCCGGGCTCTGAGCAGCACTGGCAGCTCCTTGCCCTTCCTGTCCTGTTGAACTCATTGGCCCATCTAGGTGACCTATAGCACAAAACATTCCCAAAGCCACACAGTCTTCAGGCCTGTCCCTGTCCCCACCCCTGCCTAGTGCAGCAGCCCTGAGCTGCCTAGAGCAGACTCTGCCTGTGGGGCATGGAGGGGTGGGGAGCAGACTGGGGAGTTTTGGTAACAACAAGGGTAAGGATGGCTGTGAACCTCCCTGAGCTCAGCACTCAAGGAACCACACCTGACCTAAGTGCCTTGTTCAAAGTGATCTGCCACTGCCCTGGGCCCTCACTGCACCCCACCTAGGCCCAGGTGCTTCCACTTAACCTCCACTGCTCTGCTCAGCACCGAGCTAGGGTGCAGGGACCCTCCCCAACCAGCACAAATGCCAGCTGTCAGGCAGGGGCCTCAGGAGGCTCCAATCCCACGACAGGCAGGAGGAATATCCCTGGGTACTGGCCTGGGCCTGAGAGCCAGGGGGCTGAGGGCAGGAGGGGGCATTGGCTGCCCTCCTCTGAGTAGGCGCCCAGGGTGGAGAGGCAGGGCACATACACACTCCCGGTCACGGCCTCTCCTTGAGCTTTGCCATCAAAATATGTGTGTGTATACTCCAGCCCCTCAGCTGCTGGAGAGGAGGCCGCTGGGAGGGTGTTGTTCTAACATCAGGGAACCTGCAGACTGGCGACCACAGGGTGTAGCAGGCTGTCTGTCCCCACAGGGGATACATAGACTTGCCTGAGCCTCAAGACTCTCCATCCAGCCATATGGCCACTGCATGAGGGCTCAATCCTGCCATCACCTGGAGTCCAGCTACAAGGTCACTCACGCATACAGTCAATAGCCTCTCCCCAGGGCCGGGGACGAGAGGTCACCTCTGAGACCCAGGCATTGGAAGCCTGCCAGGACACACACTCCTCACAGCTGGGAGAGGCCTACAGAGGGGCAGTGGAGGGCTTCTCACCCTCGATATGGAGACAGGTAACTGAGGCTCCTGGGGATGAAGAGGCCCTGAGTAGCTCCTGCCAGACCAGTGGGTTTCAGTAGCCCTCACGTCACTGCTGTGTTTAAGTGCCTGGTAGAGAATTAGCCCTCATCAGTATCTGGTGAATGAATGAATGAGGTTGATGTGTAGAGACCATCCAGATCTCCAGTTTCAAAGCTGCCATGTTGAAGTCACCCCTACCCCTAGGCAGACAGGTGGGGCTGTGAGGCAGAAGCTGAGAGGCCGTAGGCTCTGTCTTTTCTGTGGCTTGGACCACAGGCTCTGGGCTCTGCATGTGCTGTGGCACAGCTGGGGCCCCTGCCTGGAGCCTAATCCTCATTCCCCTGTGTCTTCCTCCCGTCCAGCTCACCTGTGGGCTTCTCTGCCCAGCTCCCCGGGGTCTCAGGAGAATGCCGTGGTATCTGAGTAGCAGTGCTATTTGCTCTTTGCTGAGGCTGGAGCCACCTTCCACTGAGGAATGCTAACAGCCTCTTAGGGCTCTCTGTGGAAGGACAGTGGGCTTGGGGACAGTGGAGAGCCCATGGGATGCTACCTTGCCCCTCAGCCTTCCTCCTCTTGGTGTCTTCATGTTCTGATTGTTGCTCTCTTAGCCTCATCAGCTCACTGCCCTAAACGCCACCCCTTCCTCAGTGCCCAACCTGGCCCACCTGCCAGGTCCTGGAGCTGGAAACAAGTGCTGGGCCCAACTAGGTAAGTGTGCTGATCTCTTCCCATAGATCCAGAGCCAACACAGGTTCAGGTGCAGTGACAACTTACTAATTACCTCCTGAATGCAGGCATTGGGCTAGACCCCCCAGCATGCTGACTCTGGCAATTCCTACTAGAACCCTGTAAATTGCAGTTCTCTCCACTTTGCATTAGTGGAAACTGAGGGCCAGAGAGGTGAGCCTACTGGACCAGGGACAAAGAATACAACCTGGACTCTGCACTGACTTGCTTAGGTGCAGATTCCTATCTGAGAAGGGGAGGGGCCCAGGAAACCCAGCTCCCTGCTCAGTTGGCAGTGGGAGCCCTGGCTCCAAGCAGTTCAGAGCCCATGGGAAGAATGCCAGCCTCGGGCCAGGGCAGAGGGGCAGGCTGGTCCCGCCGGGAAGCTGGAGCAGCCAGCCAAGCCCTGATAGCTCACAGCTGCTCACATTCACTGGAGGCAGAATCAAAGCCTGCCCTGGCCACTGAAGAGGGATGCCTCCATCTGTGCCCGTGTCCCTGTGGTGCCACCTGCCCCTTCCTCTGTGGGAGCTGCCAAGGAAAGGGAACCCTTCTGTCACTTTCCTGGGCAAGATGGGCAACAGCCATCCCCCAGCACTCACTCCTACCTCTCCAAGGCCTCTCCTGCTTCACACAAATGGGACTAAGTCTTGCTTGGAGCCACATGCCTCCAGACCACAAAAAGCCTCAAACATGAATGTGGCCACCAGCCCCAGAGAGCTGAGACTCTGAAGCCTCCCACTTCAGAGGCGCTCTGCTCCACACGTGTGCTGCTGACACCCTCTGATCTTGGAGCCCCCAGTGGTCTTTCTGAGAGTTTCTGAGCAGTAAACATAGACACAAGCAGCCTTGTGGGGGAGCCTGTAAGACCTGACAGCAGCTAGTGGGTCCTGCTAGTGGGTCCTGGGTGGACATTTCAACATCATATCCCACAGACGGTCCAAGGACAGCACAGCCCTGGCACTGAGGCCAGAAAGCTCACGCTGGAGGAAGTTGCCCGCCCATCCTCTGCTTCCCAGCGGCGGTGAAGGTTTTTGGGAGAGCCCCTGCCTTGGTTATTGGCTCGCCAGGCCCCTCTCTGGCACACACTCCCTGCTCCCAGATACCCTTGCCCTCTATCCAAGTTCCTGGGCCTGAGTCATAGGTTTCCCTGTTGCATTATCTGCCCTGCTCACTTGGCCAGCTGGCACATTCCTCTTGCTATCACTATCTGAGGCTGATCTCCCCTCTGACCACCTCCATCTTCACTCTTTCTAGCTCATGGCCACTTGTTGCTGGCATCCATGCAGTAACTGTCTGACTTCTCTGTCCAAGCCCTAGCTCCGACTCCCAGACATCAGCAGGAAGGATCCCTTACCTTAAACACAGGAGAGCAGCTGTCTCTCATGTAAGACCGTCCAGGCACTCCTATCAGTATCAGTTTCCCAGGTGGCCATCACAAGTGACCACAAACTGGGTGGCTTTAACTACAGAGGCTTTAACTCCTGGAAACCAGAAGTCCAACGTGGTTGCAGGGCTGTGTTCTCTCAGGGCTGTGCAGGAGGATCCTTCTTGGCCCCTCCGGCCCCGGGTCCTGGCATTCTGTGGCTGGTGACAGCACCACTCCGATGTTTGCTTTCGTCTTCACGTGGTCTCTCCTCTGCTCCTCCCTTTTCTCTGGGTGCCTCTTACAAGAGATGCGTGTCATTAACTTCAGGGGAAACCTGAACAATCCAGGATGATCTCATCTTGAGATCCTTGATTTAATTATCTCTCTAAAGACCCCTGTTCCAAATAAGGCCACATTCACAGATTCCAAGGGTTAGGATGTGGGCATACCTTATTGGTGGGCACCATCCGTCCCCTGATGCCATCTCCCTAAGGGAAGTCCCAAGTCATTACTGTGAATTGTGAGACCCTGGGTGATTGGGTCCAACTCTGACGTCCACTGTCCTCCCCTGCCCTGACCTCCCACTTCCCACTGTCCACCCTATGCCCTTTTCTCTGCTCCTAGCTCCCTCCTGTCCCCTATCACACAAGGCTGCTCCTGCCTTGGGGCCTTGGCAGGTGCTGGCCTTTCCCCCAAGGTACACGTGGTTTTCTCCATCACTGTCTTTAGGTTTAGTCACTTGTTTTATACCAGCGAGGCCCTCTCTGGCCGTTTGTCTAAACTGCAGTCCTCTCAAACATTTCCTCTCCTGCTTTGTCTCTTCCCTGCCACTCCTCACCATTGATCACACGTGCCTTGACCTCTGTTATCTTGGTCATCATCTCCCTTCCACTAGAAGGCAGGATGTTTTGTCAGTTTTGTGAACTGTTATGTCCCCATGGCCAGAATAATTCCTGATACTCATCAGCCTTGGTTGAATGAATGAATGAATGAACAAATGAATGAACGAGCAAGTGTTTGCTCAGGCTGGGCTTTGAGATGCCAGTAGTCTTCACAGACATCTCTGCATCGTGCTGGATCCACCTCTGAGCTCCTGGTGCACCTCCACTCATGAGGAACCTCTACTTCAGCCTCTAATGACCCTTTTCCCAAGCAAGTGAGTTTAGAAAGGGGGCCCTGTTGGTTCAGCAAACACTCCCTGAACCGGGATGGTGGGCCAGCTCTGGGCCCTGGTCACATTCAGGGGCCCATGTGGGAAGGTCAGGCCTGCCCTGCTGGCCTCCTGAACTGCGATGGGGTACAGGTGGGGTGTTCCTTCTGATGCACTTAAGCCTGGGATGAGCGCCTCCAGGGTGGGCATGGGAATGCACAAGGGCTGCCCTAGCACCTGCAGTTCTAACTATGGGAGGCCTCGGAAACATCCCTGACTAAAACTACCAGTGCCTCCACTTCAGAAGAGCGACACTGGCTTCTCATCACGTCTCTGCTGACGCCTGGCTGTGTGACTTGCACAGGTTCCCTCATCTCCAAACCTGGGCGTCCCATCACATCTGGGGTGGCTACAGTAGGCTGCATCTTACGTCGACTCAGACAGTTTTGTCTGTACCACTGTGTTGAGACGGATTCTGAGGCTCAATCCAAGCTTAACAGAAAAGAAGTGCAGTGGCCCATTAGTGACGTCTGCCATGGCTGCAGGGAAGGAGTGAGGGCCCAGCTGTGCTAAGGTTGGGTCAGGTGCCTGGGGAGGACACATGGGGGTATGGGTATACATGAGTCTACAGGTGCCTGAGAGTAGAGAGAAGACCGGGAGGAGGTAAATGGGCCAGAAATGAGTGGCTGGTGGCATCAGAAATCTTTGCTGAGTTTAGTTTGGTGACCGAGAAGCTAGATGGGCTGCCAAGCAGGAAGACATCGATGACCCAGTGGAGAGACTGTTCTTTCCCTAAGCTGGGGTTGAGGTTACAAGACATGCTCTGTGTTTTTGTCTCTTACATGACTGTGGTACACGGTGGCAGAGGCTGGCCTCTGGCCTCTAGCCCTGGGCTTGGATCAAGGCCAGGCATTGGCCAGGCCTGGCCATGCTCACTCTGAGGCTAGTACAAAATACTATAGACTGGAGGCATTTATCTACTGAAACTGATCTCTCTCAGTTCTGAGGTCAAGGCCAGCTGATCCGGCGTCTTATGTGACCTGCTTTCTGGTTAATAGCTGGTGCCTTTTGCTGCATCTGCACCTGAGGGCAGAGGTCAGGGTCATTGCTCTTGGGCTTCTTTCACAGGGGCACTATTTCCTATCTTAAGTGCTCTTTCCTAGACCTAATAATCCCTTCCAAGTCCCTGCCTTCTGATACCCTCACTCTGGGGGTGAGGATTTCAACATATACATTTTGGGGGGACACAACACTCAGACCACAGCAGCTCCACAAGACAGACACAAAGACCAGCATGCACTTCCCTGCAGGGGAGATGTTCTTGTAGCCAGTGTGTTCTGATCAGGGAGTGGGCACCTCGGCAGCCTTTGGAGGAGATGCCCCCATGTGAGAAACCAGAACCTCAGTTTCTCCCCTGTGAGTCTGAGATTGTAGTAGCTTTTTAGACTGGGCAGGTGGAGCTGTACCCTGCAGAAGGGCTATGCTCTGGGGCAGAGCTGTGTCTACCCAGGTGCCCTTGGAGCTAGTGACAGCCATTGGGTTCTAGGTCATGCACAGAAAACTCCTCACTGGGATCTTCTGAGAGCAGAACCACTATAATCATCTTCACACTCACTCCTGCTCTAATGGAGGCAAGTAAGCACGGAAAGAAGGTGTTACTCCCAAGGCCCTAGGAGGGAGGGAGGCAGCACACAGCCATTCTGGCCACAGCCCGTGCCTTCCTGCCTGATGTCCCCAAGAGGGGCTGTAGCCTGCTCTGTGCTGTGCCCTTCCTCAGCATAACTGGTTTCTTTTCTTTCTATGTCTGAGTTTAGTTCCTACTGGCTATTTCGTGATATAAATGCAAATGACACAACAGATAACCAACTTGAAAGCCCAGGAAGTCCTGGCTGAAGTTGTCCCCACAATCCCTGGCTGGGCAGGAAAGGGGGCAGAGGTGAGGGTCATTTGCACCCGTTACTGCCCTCTCTCTCAGGGCTCCTTAGACCTCTAAGTGGTCACAGCCAGAAGGCTGAGTCTTACACTAACCAACGAGAGCTTCCAGAATTGCCTATGACTGGTTTTCCCAGGTTGTTCTTAATCACTGGGAACTTAGTTCAAAGGTTTTCCTGTGTGCAGCCCAGAATGTAAAGGAGAGTGACGCAGACCTTGCCTCCCTACCCACCACTTTGGGGATCTAAAGCACAGCCACCAAATATAAGAAGTTCAAGTTCATAGCTTGAACACTGCTGAGCCATAGGATGTTACCCAAATTTCTAAAGCTCTTCCCAGCTTCCCCCTGCCCCCCCAACAGCTCTCAAGCCCCAACTCTGGCCCCACCAGATACCCCCTGCTCCTGCCCTGGCCCTCAGGAGGGCCTCCAGCTGCTTTGTCGTCCGGAATGTCCTCCCTCCCATTCTTCTCCTGGACAACTCCTAGTCATCCTCAAGAACCCAGCTAGAACACCACCTCCTCCAAGAAGCTTACTGCTAAGGTCTGAGTGTTTGTCTTCCCCACATTCATACTTCAAAACCTCGTTTCCATGGCGATGATATTAGGAGGTGGGGCCTTTGGCACAGATTAGTCGTGAGGGTAAGGCCCTCAAGAGTGGGATTTGTGTCCTTGTAAAAGAGGCCTCAGAGAGCTGCCCTGTCATTTCCACCAAGTGAGGACACAGCACAAAGACATCGTCTATGATCCAGGAAGCAGGCCCTGGACAGACACGGGAGACGGGAGACTTAATCTTGGACTTCTGGCCCCCAGAACTGTGAGAAATAAATTTTTACTGTTGATAAGCCACCCAGAGCGAGGTGCTTTGTAGCTGCCTGAAAGAACAGAGACCCCCTCTTCCCCTCTCCCACACATGCACACAGTGGCCCCTTCTCCCCCTTCTGCGCTCCGTCCTCCCACCATCCAGCCTTCTTCCCACTGTCTCAAGCACTCATGTCCTGTTTGTCCCCACCTGGTCTAGGCTCCTTCAGCTCTAGTGCCTTCACCTCGGAGTTCCCCGGGCTGGCCTTCCATAGGTGCCCCATCAAAACTGCTCACTGCAGACTCACGGCAGCTGCTAGGGTTCTGGGTCCCTGGACTCTTCTGGTGGGATCTAGGCCACTTGAATGTGTTTAGACCCACCCCAGGGCACCCCTTCGAAGCCAGACACCAAGGCTGAGCTAGAGCCATCTTTAATCACCTTTGAGAGAGAGGACCAAGAAAGACAGAGGCCATGAGACCAGCCACTGCCACACTCCCCATCCAGGGGCCTGGGATCCCTCTATATTTATTTAGGCCTCAGAACACAGGGTTTTCAAGCCATAGCCCCAGCCATCCCCCAGAGCCCAGCGGGGAACAGGCATTTGTCCCAGGATTCTGGAGCAAAGGTCACTTTCTGGGCCAGGGTAACCACGGCAACACCATTCCCCTGGCAGCCTACGACTGACCAGCAAAGTGTCCTCATAAGCTCTGATTTTGCTGAAACCCATCATTTCAGACCTAATCCTCTGGATTTAGGGTCCTGGGAGATCTCCAGGCTACCTGAGCATTCCTGGTCTGTCCAAGGGGCTTCAGCAACCCTTCACCTCAGGGCCTGCTTTTCTCAGCTGTAAAAGCAGGAAGTCAATTTCACAAGAGGTGACCAAACTGCGTGTAGGAACACTAGAGATTCCACCCAACATTGGTGTGCTCCTGCCAAGCAATCGCTTCTCCTGGAGAAACCCTCTACTGATTTTATGTATCACATGTGTTAAGGCTTTGGGTAAGATTTTTTTGCTTGAGGAAAAAAAAAAAAGATCTTCACAGATTAAAAACACCTAAACACTGCTGAATAGGATTTCTATACAGTTAGAACTCTAAACAGTACGCTCTGCAATCCGGGAAGGCTCTCACAGATTAGAACTGGGAGAATTCAGGGGAAGAAGACCTGCTTCTCGTTTCCAGCCCATAAGCCCTGTTGTTGTTTTCCTGATTTATTATCATGACTCGTATTAGGCTGTGCTCAGGGGATCCTGCGGGGGAGCAAGCAGGCTGCCTTCTCAGCAGGGACTCAGCACTTCAATGCCTGGGGCCAGGCTCAGCCCCAGGTGGGAGAGACAGTCCCAGCTGGCTGGGTCAGACAGTTAAAATTTGAGGGTGAGTTCCCCCACTTGGCATGCCAGGAAAACCTCTTCCCTCTCTAGGACTTGGCTTCGATGTCAGGACTTTTTCCATGTAAGATTTATTTCTTTGTATATACTGTCATATCTTTAAACTCTTCTCGTAACCCGCCCTCCCTCTTCTTCCCCAGAGGGTACTGAGATAGTGGCTGAGCCTCAACCTGGTCAGGGGCCCAAGGTGCCTGGAAGGGAAGGGATAGATGCTAGGAAGGTCAGGTGGGGGCATGAGGAGTGGGAGAAATAAGGGGAGGCTGGTGGACACAGAGACGGGCACAGGGGCTCAGCTTTGTCCCTGATTGTCCCTGAGGCCTGTTGCAGAGATTGCTAAACCCTGGTACAAAAGTTTCTCTTTCTCTGTTCAGACTCCTGGCATCCAATCCAGGCCAGAAGCAGGGCTTTTAAGATTTGGAACAGGAATTGGGACAAGAAGATGAAGGAGCTGTCCTGGCCCCAGGTTGAAAGAGGGCAGAGCAGCAGGCAGCATCTCCTGCTCTTGTGTCCTGGCCCCGCTTTCCCAGGGTTAAGGCAGGACTTCCCGTGGGGGCCATCCTGCCAGCCCTGGGCAGCTGTGGGGGCACCCACAGCCCCAGTGAGCCACCTGGGCTCGTGCTGAGTTACGTACATAGACCTGCATCACCCCAATTGTCCAGGCCATCCAAGGTAGGTGAATGAGCTTCAGGTACTTTAAAATCAGATTAGATATACACCAAACCAGGATTCTGTCTCTGGGAAGGGCGCTGGGACTATGGACAGAGGCCACAGGGGCTTTGAGCTTCATCTGCAAAGTTCCTTTTTTTTTTTTTTTCCCCCAAGGAAAATGTATTTATGGACCTCTTGTGTAATAATTTTAAAAAACCCACTTTATTTATTTTTTTTAAAAGATCAGATTTAAAGACCTTACTACATGCCAATTGTCTTACAAGAGACTCCAAATCCATTCCTCTGAGAGGTGGGAGGTGGAGCGGGATCACCTGGTTCAAACTGCGCTCCTGACTTGCTGAATGGTCTGGAATCAGTTCCTGCTCCTTGGGCCTCAGTTTCCCTATCTGTACCACAGGGATACAGGCTGAAAATCTCCAAGGTCCTTCCAGAGCTGCCATCAGGCAGCAGGAGGCTTCCCTCTGGGAAGTGACGGCCCCTGTGCCTGGGTTCCTGGTAGGTCTTCCTTACAGCGTGACAGCTGATTTTAGAGGCAAGGTCCTCTGAGGTGCCAGCCCTCAGGGGCTTGGGAGTGGTCCTAGGGCATGGAAGACAGCAGGGCACCCTTGGGGGTCCTTTGGCCAGGCCAGTTGAGCCTCCTGCCTTGGGAGACTTATGCCATGCCCTACCAAGCATTGGAGTGCCCAGTCTCAGTGCATTGGACCAGACACTGGCCTCACAGCCCATTGGTGACTTCTCTCCTCATGCTTGAGATTGAACAGCTATGATCTACAGTTGTCATTAAGACAGAGACAGCCTGCTTAGGGACATTGGCCCAATGACCCTGCCCCCAGTACCAGTCACTATGACAACAGCTCAATAGGGTCCCCAGGGCCTAAGAATCCTGTTTCCACTGAGGACGAGGTTGGCTGAGGTCAGACAAAGAGGGATTCATAGAGCTCTGTTCTCATTAAGCCACAAAGCACCATTATTACAAGTTGCAACAGCCCTATCAGGAGATGCATGGTGCTTTCAAGTCACAGAGACCCAGCAAACCAAAGAAAATGTTTCCAGCGTTAGCTACAAAGTCATCCTGGAGCCCAGAATCAGAGAAGGAGAAAAACTAGAAATAACCTATATGTCCAGCAAACAGTTACATAAAGCATAATACAGGCATGTAATAGCAGAGGCTGAAGTCAATGAAATGATAATTTTGATTATATTTATCACATTAAAACCCTCATAATATATGAAAACAGGTTCACGAAAACCCTATCAATGAGCATTTTATTTTTGTAAATAAAATACATACCTGTAGACAGTAAAAATCTAGAAGAAAATATTTCTAAATGTTAGCAGTAGTTATCTTTGAAAAGTGAGATTACATGTAATTGTTTTTTCTTTTGGCTTCTCTGTATTTTCTATAATGAACATATATTTCTCTTGTATTTTTAAAAAACGTATGCTCTTAAAAACTGATGCAGAGAATCAGAGGGTGGCTATTCTTTCCCTCTGGAGTCAAACTTTGGTTTACAAAACTCATGAGAGAGTACGGTTTTAAAAAATCAAGCTTTCTTTATAATTGATATTATGCCGATTCAAATATTAATACTTAAAAACTGTTTTATACTAACCAGTCTACAAGGAAAAACAGCAATGTGTTTTCTCATGCCTTTTTAAAATAGAGTAAAATAAAAATTGTTTATCGTGAGCTTTATTATTGTTAAGGGTCCAAATTGCACCACATTATATACTACGAAGATCTTCAGGGCTTTTGGGTGTGCAGAGGGTTTGTACCTGTATTAAGTGGTCTCGGACGGTTCCATTTAAACTGTGTATCTAGATTTGCTTTTTATAATTTCTCAATTTCCTCTACTGCTGATAAATCATCAGTCTCTCAGTACTTCACTTGTTGTAATTCTTTTCTATTCTTTCTAATTTGGTGCTTCTAATCTTCTGTCATCCTGGAAAAACACATATACTTGTCAGAAGTGTGAGGAACTAAGAGAACATAGTTCTCAATGAGAGCTTCAAAGTGAAGGCGCTAGTAAGCTGAGATCCAGAGTGGGGTGGTATCCAAAACTGATGGCTCTTATGGGCTGGAGTTAAATTACAAAATACCAAGGCTGGGCGCGGTGGCTCATGCCTGTAATCCTAGCACTCTGGGAGGCTTAGGCAGGTGGATTGCTTGAGAGATCAGCCCAAGCCAAGAGTGACACCCCATCTCTAAAACTAGCCAGACGTAGCCAGAGCCGGTAGTCCTAACTACTCAGGAGGCTGAGGCCAGAGGATCGCTTGAGCCCAAGAGTTTGAGATTGCTATGAGCTATGACACCACAGCAAACTATCGAAGGCAACAAAGTGACACTCTGTCTCAAAAAAAAAGGTCATTAAATCACGTTAAAGAGTTGGATTTTATCTTTAGGGCAATTGGGAGTTATTGAAGAATTTCATGAAGAAAAGGGAGGTGTTCATAATTGTGTTTTTTCAAAGATTACTACAACAAGGACAATTTCATGTGTGGCAAAACTGTTGGCAGGAGACAGAGATGTGGGTTTGGGAAGTACAGAGGAAAGGAGATTGGGCTGTGAAAAGATCGGGTATCAGAGACATT
This sequence comes from Galagoides demidoff, assembly GCA_963574575.1. Taxonomy (NCBI): domain Eukaryota; kingdom Metazoa; phylum Chordata; class Mammalia; order Primates; family Galagidae; genus Galagoides; species Galagoides demidoff. The sequence continues at coordinate 29,921 of CAUYQV010106409.1, forward strand.
ATTAATATATGTGCTCCCCTCTCACGGATACATCTAAACATATTTCCCCCTTTAAGAGGAGCCAGGGGAGAAATTTATTTCTTGTCTCCATACCAAGGAGAGAAATGCCTCCACCTAAATTATAGGTATATTTTTATTTCTTGAGTCTGTAAATCTTATAAATAACTACATTTTCCTCTTTGCTTTGGTCACCAGGAGGCTCTGTGTATGTAATTATGCATAGTGACTTTATACTTGAGGTCGGATATATACTTTTATTTTGCCCAGAATTCTTTGGTTATGGTGTCTTTTTGTTAATTTTAATTTTGAAAGTGCCATCAAATTACTTTTGGAATGAAATGGAGTATAATGAAATTTTTTTTTTTTTTAGTATTGAGCATATAAAAACCAAAATCAATAGCTCTTGAACACATTCTCATATCCTCATTATGCTCATTTGGTAGTTGTTTTTTTTTAAATAACTATTTTGCAGGGTTTTTTTTTATTTGGCCAGGACTGGGTTTGAACCCCCCACCTCTAGCATGTGGGGCCAGCGCCCTACTTCTTGAGCTATAGGTGCTGCCCTTTAAATCACTATTTTGGGACGAGCAAATTTCCTTACATTAAACATTTGATTTAAAAAAAAAAAAACAACTGGGAAGTCTGTGTGAATCCACTGAAGAAAAACTAGATAAACTGGACTTCATCAAAATTTAAAACTTTTTATAGTTAAGAAAATGAAAAAGTAGTCCAGAGAATGGGAGAATATACTAACAAACTGTATATTTGACAGGAGACTTGTATCTAGAATACATAAGAAACGTTTACAACTCAATAATAAAAAGACATCCCAATATAAAAATGAGCAAAAGATCTAAATAGATGTTTCTCCAAAGAAGATAGACAAATGGTTAACATGCACATAGTATCTGCTCAACATCATTAGTCATTGGGGAACTGTAAATCAAAACCACAACAAGAGACCACTGCACAGTTGTGAGAATGGCTCTAATCAAAGAGACAGATACTAACAAGTGTGTGTGAGCAGGTGGAGAAACAGGAGCCTTTCACACACCACTGCTGGGAATGTGAAATGGTGCAGTTACTCTGGAAAACAGTCTGGAAGTTCCTCCCAGAGCTAAACATAGAATTACCATATAACCCAGCATGTCTACTCTTAAGTGTAGACCCAAGAGCAACAAAAACACGGGTCCACACAAAAACCTCTCCATGAATGTTTATAGCAACATTATTCATAATAGCCAAAAAGTGGAAAAAAGCTCACAGCTGTCTACCATCTGATGAGTGGACAACAGAAAGTAGCAGTAGATCCACATGATGGAATAGTATCTGACTATAGTGAGAAAGAAACTGACACACGCTACCACGTATGTACAACTTGGGTGGACCTGGCAAACATTATGGGAGGTGAAAGAGGTCAAAATTACTGAGGTCGGACAATTAAGTTCTGGGAAAAGTGCTACATGCCTCATTGCTGAATAGTCACCATTCAAGTACTCTCCTTGGAAAATTATGCACCCGCTCTCTCTCGCCTCCTTCTGCCTTCCTTCTCTCTCTCTCCCGTCTTCCCCCTCGCTCTTCTCTACGCTTTCTCTTCTCTTCCCCATTCTCTCCTTATCTTTCTCTCCTCTTTCCTCTCCTCCTCGGTGCTGCTCTGCAGCCTCCCTCCCCCCACCAATAAAAACCTTTCATACAAAAAAAAAAGGAAAATTATGCACCAATGCCAGCGCCTAGTCCACCCTTCAAAGCACTTGTCCTAGGATAAGTTCTCAAACTTACTGATCAGGCCTCATACCACAGCTTTGAAGATCCTTTCAGAGAAGGAGTGCCTAAATTGCTCTGCAGTGTGGACTAGGCACTGGTGTTGGCGCATAGCTTCCCAAGTGGAGTACTTCAAAGATGACAAAAGTGGTAGGTAGCAATGAAGTAGGTAGTAATTTGTCTTGGATGAGTTCATGAACTTAATTGTCAGACCTCATGTATGACTCCATTTATATGAAATGTCCAGAATTGACAAATATAGAGAGACAGAAGGTAGATTAGTTATTGCTTAGGGCTGGGGAGGTAGTGGGACTGAGTGATAGCTAAGGAGTGTGGAACTTCTTTTAGAGGTGATGAAATTTTTTAACATTAATTATGGTGGTGCTTGTACAACTCTGAATATAATTGAGACCATTGAACTTAAACACTTAAAATGGGTGAATTGTATGGTGTGTGACTTATATCTCAAAAAAGCTGTTGAAGAAAACCCTGGAATATCTCCATGCTTGGCCCACTCAGCAGACTTAGTGTCACTGGGAATCTAGGTCTATGTGTCTAGAACTTCCCAGCTGTGTCACCTCCTCAGACAAACCACTTCATCGCTTTCAAATGGAGACAATGATGCTGAGTCATGGTGGGCTTGGGCTGGGTCAAGAGGGGGCCATGCTCCCAGGAACTGGGCATGCTGCTTCCAGAGAGCCCTCCAAGACCCCTGCCTTGAGAAGGTGCCAAACTTCCCATGTCAGTGGAGCCTGCAGACTCCCTTTATGGGATTGCCCCTGCTCCGCCTCACGTTCCACTATTGGAATGGTCGTGATGTGAGAGTTATTTATATCTTACTGCTCAAGGTCATCGCTGAGGTCTGATTCTTCACACTCATCTGCCTCCTGAGGGTGCATGTCATCATGTGCAAACGGTTAGTCACTGCTGCAGACACGGTGTGCTGGGAACTTGTCAAAAAGTCATGCAAAAAATTCAAAAATTCCAACCTTTGGCATAAATGGGCTAACTACAATTGGTCTTGTTTTGGTTTAAATATTCAAATAACAATTCATCAGACTTTATGTGTCTGAGAAACTAAGGGAAGGTTCTGGAAGGCAGGAGCAGCAGCATAGCTGAGGGCACCGCTTTCGCCCTATTCCCCAGGGGTTTTCAGGGATGGTCTGAGAGGAGGTGGCTGTTCACGCTTCAGTGGTCATCTGCCTGCTTGACCCTCAACTGCAGAATTGGTAGCTTTTTAGTTCACAAATGTCCAACCTTTTATTTCTCTGCTGCACATTGGAAAACAATAGTTGTCTTGGGCCACATAGGAAATACACAAACACTAATGAAAACTAATTAGCCAAAAACACAAATAAACAAAGGAAACCCCCAAAGATCCGTGCACACTTTTCATGATATCCAATACCATGGATAAAGAAAAAATTCTTCACAAAATCAGGATGTGGCTGGTGGGCCGCAGTTGGACATCCTGGTCTGCAACCTGCACCCTGCTTCTCTCAGCTCCTGAGGAAACACCTTGCTTTTAAAGACTTCCCAGAGACAGGTCTGGGTCTGGAGTTCTCACTCATAAGAGGGCAGTCAGTGCCAGGCCCCCTTGTGTTAGAAATGAGGAGACTGAGGCATAGGGACCTGCTGGCCCAGCTACGGCGGCCTCTCCAGGCCAGTTCTCGAGAGGATTCTGGGAGCATATCCCGAGTGCTTCCATGTGCCAGACTCTGATCATTTTTCACGGTGTCCCCTCACTTAATTCCAGCAACACACCTGGGAGGTGGATATTATTTTCCCTCTTTACAGGTAAGAACATGGAGACATGCCCAAGGTTGCTCAGAGTAAGCAAGTTGGGCTTCAACCCAGCCCACCTGACACCAGCCCTGTGTCCTTTCTCCTGGACAAGTTCCCCCAATTTTCCATGGGCACCAAGCAGAACACAGAAGTGGGGTTAGGCCTCTACCCGGTCCCCCCAGGAGGGATTCTGCCCCAGAGTCTGGACTCTCAGGACATTTTGGACCTCACCTGCTGTGCCGCCTGGCCCCTCATCCCAATCCCCACTCATGTCCCTCTCTAAATGCTGGATTCTCTGCAGCCTGGGCTCCTTGAGGCTGGGAGCGTCTGTTTACAGTCCCACGGGAGGAAAAGAGAAAGAATAATGGATGTTCCCAGTTCTAAGCCTTGAGTAACTCTCTCAGGATGCCTTTTGTTGCCAAGAACGATGAAACAGATGTCTTGGCAAAAGCTTCAAATGTTTCCTGCCAAACCAGGGGAGAACTTGTCTTCAGTTCAGATGCAGCCAAAAAAGACAAGTCCTGGCTCATATTATCCACAGGGAACGCACACACATGCAGCGTCCTAAACGTGGGAGGCCTGCAGCTCCCAGCAGCCTCGGCGCACCAGAATCTGCATCCCGACCACAGCACATGCTGCCCCTGCCCCCACTTGCTCCCTGCCACCCTGAATGCCCCTCAGGTTTCTTGTGTCCCCCCTGCTCCACATCACTGATGACTTCATGGCCTCGGCCTTCCTTTCTGGGCTGATATCATCATGCCCTATGTATACTTTTATTTGGGTTATGGTAGTAGAGTACACATACCATGAAATGTACCATTATAACCATTTTAAAGCATACAATTCAGGGATGTTTGCACATCCACAATGCTATATAACCATCACCACTTCCAGAACATTTTATCATCCCCAAAGAAAAGCCTGAACCCACCAAGCCAACTTCCCATTCCATTCTTCCCCAAACCCCTGGAAAACACTAAGCTACTTCCTGTCCCTTTGAATCTACCTATCCTGAGTATTTTGTAAAAATGGTATCCTACAATACATGGCCTCTTTCTGGGCAGCTTCTCTCTCTCAGCTTAATGGTTAAAGATTCATCCGCATGGTAGCACGTATGTACTTCACCTGCTAATACTTTATGGCTGGATAATATTCCATCATATGGGACACACCACATTTTGTTTGTTCATTCATCAGCTGATGAATATTTAGGTTGTTTTTACCTTTTAACTATTGTGACTAGTTCCACTATGAATGTTCTTGTAAGAGTTTTGTTTGAACACCTGTCTTCAATTCTTTTGGGTATATATGTACGAGTAGAATTGTTGGATCATACAGTAATTCTGTTTAACTTTTTGAAGAACCATCAAACTGTTGTCTATTTTGCTGTCCAGCCAGGTATGAGGGTTCCAATGTCTTTACATCCTCACCCATATTTGTTATTTTCTTAAAAACATAATTCTATGTGTAGCTATCTAAGGAGATGTAATTGAGTATCCCGTTGTGGTTTTGATTTGCGTTTTTCTGACTAATGACATTCAATGAGAATATTCTCGTGTCTTTCTTGGCCCTTTGTATATCATCTTTGGAGAAATGCCTATTCAGTCCTCTGCCCATTTTTTAATTGAGTTTTTATTGTTGAGTAGTGAGAATTCTTTCTATATTTTGGATACTAGATCCTTATAAGATACATAGTTTGCAAATATTTTCTCCTCCTCTCTGGGTTGTTTTTAACTCTTGTATTTTCTTTTGAAGCCCAAGAAGTTTTTAATTTTAATAGCTCAATTCATCTCTTTTTTTGTACTTTTGGTGTCATATACAATAATCCATTGCCAAATCCAAGGTCATAAAAATTTACCCTGTGTAGTTTTATCGATCCATTTTGAGTTAATTTTTGTATATGATATGAGGTAGGGTCCAGCTTTTTCCTTTTACTTGCAGATAATCCCTCTAATCCATTTGTTGGAGAAGCTATTCTGTCTGCATTGAATGGTCTTGGCATCCTTGTCATAAACCAGATGCCGTAAGTGTATGAGTTTATATCTGGATTCTCAGTTCTACTCTATTGATATAAGTTCTACCGTTAGGCAGAATCACGATGTTGTAATTACTGTAACTCCGCAGTCAGTTTTGAAATCGGGAAGTGTGAGTTCTCCAAATTCGTTCTTTTTAAAGATTGACATGGTTATTCAAGGTCCCTTGCAATTCTGTATGAATTTTAGGATTAACTTTCCCATTTTCTATAAGAAATAACATTAGAATTTTGGTAAGGATGGCACTGGATCCGTAGATCTAGTTGGGGAATCACTCTGCTGCCCCAAGGGAAACTATTCTCCAGCCTTTGTGACATCCACAGCCTCTAGTCCCCACTCTGCCCTCCACTTCCTAGTTAACTGCCCCGCTTTTCAGATTAAGAGTGTTAGGAGGACTTCCTGTGCCTCACTCACATGGAACTAGTCAGGCAGCCTCCCTCCACCCCAGCGCTCTCCCCCAGCACTGACATGAAGGGGCTCACCTCATAAATGCTGTGGTCTTGAAAAGCACCTGGCTTTCTGAAGCATAAGAGGTCAGGCTTACCAAGAAGAGCTACGTCTGGGTCTTCCCGGACACAGGGAAAACAAAACCCAACCCTTGCTGGCCTGATTGGCAGAATCCCAGGGAGAACCGATGGCCGTCCAAGAAACACAGGTGTCCCAGGGCCCCTGGCTCTGTGGCAGGTGGAACCTGCTGGCACGGGCACTCCGGCTTGTGGGCAGGGCCTTTTGCTCTTTTCTCTCTCAGCTGGAGGGGAATCCTGGAAGCACCAACCTTGCTGCCTGTGCCCCTGAGGCCAGGCACCTCTGTGAAGGTAATGGCTTGAGCCAAAAGAAAAAAAAGTGGGTTTGGTTTGGAGCATAAAGCCAGAGCCAGAGATGGAAGGCAGATGAGCCCAGTATCGGGAGAAGCATCTTCCTGCTTCCTGCTAAGCCTGCTCTTTTGGCCAACATGGGGTGTGCAGGGTCACATCCTCACAGCACCACAGTACCTCTTTAAGAACAGGTCAGAGGCCACTGGGACCCTCAGCCAGAATAGCACCAAGCAACTCTCAGAATTTGATAAGACCATCATCAGAAGGAGATACTTGAACATCCTCTCTCAGAAATGACAATTCAAGCAGACCCAGAGTAAATAAAGATACAGAATTCTGAGCAACATAATCAGTTGGAAATTATATCTATACATTCTCCAAATGGGATATATATGTATTTTAAATATCCACTGAACATTTATAGGAATGTGTTATTTACTAAGTTGTAAAGAAAAGTTCTCAATTGCAGAAAGAGGAAGTTGAACAGATTCCCATTCTTGGGCCATAATTCAATAAAATAAAAAATGAATTGCAAATGGAGAATAATAATAGTGAGAAAGACTTGAGTACAAAAGCAAAAACATACAAACAGCATTAGCATTAAAATAGCTTTTCAGTTTCAAACAAGAAATAACCACAAATTTAGGCTTCTTGAAAATCAATAAAACTCACAATACCATATGATGCCACAAATACAAAGACGGTTTTTAACATTGTAAGAGAATAGGATACATACTTGAAATCTAGATGAAGTGGATAATTTTCTAGAAAAATAGGAATGATCAAAATTAACTGGAAAAGGATTAAAAAAAATGAAGTTAATATCCATAAGAGAAGTAGAGTAATTATTGGTGAACTAAGTCCATCCAAAGACCAGGCCTGGGAAGGTTTAGTGATCAGGGAGGAGCAGGGGAGGTGAGGACGGGAGCAGAGCAGAGGTGGGGTCAGGCCTAGGAGCTGGGTCACTGCTTTGCATTTTCGCTGAACGCCGCTCTGCTGTCCTGACCCACAGGAACCTCAGGACCCAGTTCTTGGACGGGTACCTGAGCTCCCTCCTCTTCCCTTCTCTTCCTTCCTTCAACTTAGAACTCTTGAGCCTCAGGTCTAATAAGATCTCCTCGAGCTGAGCCCCAGAATCTCAATGCCAAGAAAAACACAACTTCAGGAACAGGCAGGGGCAACAGTAGAGGGCCACCTCTCACTCAATAGCAACAATAACATCTCAGAATTAAATTAGAGAGATGTTAAATGACGTTGTGTACAGTTCCTAGCTTGAACAAACCCGTGCCGCGTGCACAGCCCTTACGTAACCATGGGGCAAAACAAAGCAAAACAGACACCTTCCCCCTCTCGGCCTGCAGCCAGCAGTAGGAGGAAGAGGCCAGTGGCTCACATGGGGACCTGCTGCTGTAACAGGGCCCTGTGAGCCTCGTGCTCTGCACAGCACTTCCTGGACCCCAGCAAGCAAAGGACCGTGCACGTCCCAAACCAAAGGGCAGCTGGTGGAGACCTTCGGATGTCAGTATCACCCATACCCCAAAGTCTCTCCAGGGCCTAGGGGCATTGCTGGCAGCTCCTTGGGGAAAGCCTGTGTATGTAGCTCAGGCCCCTGGAGCCCACTGAGGGACCAGGCCAGCACACTGGGCCAGTTCCCTGACACTGGGGCTCCTCTTGGCTTCATTCTGGGAGCGAAGAGAGGTGGGAAGGCTGGACTGAGCCACTGTGCTCCATGGAGTTGCTCAACTGTCTCTCGCCCAACTCTGAAAGGCCCTGGGCCACCTTGTAACAAATTCTATTTTTCTGTGCAGGACAACACAGGACAATCACAGACAGAAAGAGGGAAGCTGAAAATCACAGAGGAGGAGATGCTTTCGAGGAAACAAGGGCTGTCGCTGCCCAGGGCTTCCAGCCCATTGGCGGACATGGCTCTCATTTCTCTAGAAGATGTGGGATGTCTTTCCCTTCAGAGGGGGCTCCCAGCTCCTTCTCTTTTTCCCATCTATGGGTCTAAGAACCCCTACTGCCAACAGCTAAACGTTTGCCCAACCTTATGTGGGCCCAGAGTGCCTGGAGGTGGTGGGGCCTGTCAGTGTTGGCAGGGCATGGTCTGGGGGACAAAGCCAACACCCAGGGCTGCAGGTATCTTCTGAATTAAGGAGCCTCCTCCCTGTAGTGCCTTTTTACTTTTCAAAATCAATTTTGGGGGAGGAGAGAAGCGGGGAAAATGAAGGGTGATTGGTGTGCTCCCACCTAATGGACACAATGTAAGGGTATACGGCACACCTCCTGAGTGTGGGACACAACTACAACAGGGACTTTACCTAACAAATGCAAACATTGCAGTCTAATTGTTTGTGCCTTCATCTTAATCTGAAATTTAAAAAAAATAGATTTTTTTAGAGTAATTTGAGGATTATAGCAAAACTGAATACAAAGTACAGAGTGCCCCCTTCCATTTGCAGTCTCTCCCATTACCAATATCCTGCAGCAGAGTGGGACATCTGTCAGTGAACCTGCACTGACACCTCATTGTCCCCCAGAGTCCATAGTTTACACGGACCCACTCTGGGTGCTGTACCTTCCGTGGGTTTGGACAGTGCATAATGCTATGTATCCACCATCACAGCATTGCACATGGTGGTGTCACCGCCCGAAAAATCCTCTGCGCCGCCTGTTCATCTGTCTAGCCCCCTATTTTTACTGTCTCCACAGTTTTTCCTTTTCCAGAATGTCACAGATAACATGGAGCCTTTTCAGATTGCCTTCTTTCCCTCGGTAATCTGCACTTAAGGTTTCCGCCATGTCATTTCTTTTTAGCTGTAATATTCCATCATCTGGATGTACCCCAGTTTGTTTGAATGTCTAATCTTCTCCCAAAGGACTTCCTGGTTGCTTCCAAGTTTTGGAAATTATGAATATAGCTGTTATAAACGTTTGAGTGCAGGGTTTGGTGTGGACATCAGTTTGCAGCTCCTTGGAGGAAGCACCAAGGAACACAACTGCTGGATTGGAAGGTAAGAGTATGATCACTAGTATGTTTCTTGACAACTTCATTGAGGCATAATTTATATACAAGAAAACATCCCAGTTTTAAGGGCAGAGTTTGGTGAGCGTGTGTAGTCATGTTTTAGATTTCCATTCCCCTAGAAGCTTCCTCGTGGCCCCCTTGCAGTCAACCTCCCTGCCTATCCCTAGCCCTGGCAACCAGGGTTCTGTTTTTGTCACTATGGTTTTTCCTGTTGTAGGATTTTACATACATTCTACACCGTGATGTTGCGTCAGGCTTCCTTCACTGAGCGTGTTTTTGAGACTCATCTGTGTTACGCCTATTATAGTAGAAGGTTCCTCCTTTTCATTGCTGAGTCGTGTTGCTCTGCGTGGATGTGCCACAGTCTGTTTATCTGCTGGCCACTGATGGCTCTCTGGGTCATTTGGGGAGGAACTGTTAGGAATGGCACTGCTATGTAGGCTGTGTCTGTGTGTGTGGCTTCTTTCTGAAGGAAAGGGAAGGCTGGCTCACTCCTGCCCAGAGTGTACAGGGAGCTAACAAGAAGCTGGAGAAGAAGCTGGGGAACCCCCCGGGGTAAGGAGGAAGGGGCACAGCTCAGTCCTGCCACAAGGCTGCAGAACCACTAGAAACCCCTTTCCACTTGACCTTCCCTTCTCCAGCCCCACCCACCCAGCTGCTCAGAACAGAAGGTCAGGGGCCAGGAGAGGAAGTTGATGTGTTTATTTCTCGTCTCCATGGTGCTGGGAAATCTGTAGTTGGTCTGAGTGTGGGGTGAGTTGGGACGAGCTCCCCGCTGCTACAGCCCTGCTGATGTCACTAGTAATCTTTGCCAGAATGGCTTGTTTCCAGCACGTTCCATCTCCCTCACTATTGTGGCCGTCCATGGTCCACCTGGGTCTAGCCCCTGGCCATAGCCCAGAGCCCCCCAGACACCAGAGCCTCTTTGTGGGTCTCAAATGACACCCAGCCCATGGTGCAGAAGCAGAAATGGCCCTGTCACTCCACCTGGAAGTGAGTAGACTGGGGCTCAGAGAAGCTGAGAGGGTGGCAGAGGACCACGGCCTCCCTCTTTGGCACCTACAGCTGCCCTCCATGGAGGAAGAGGCCCATGGGGTTCCATCCTGACCCAGGGGCCTGGGCCTCACTCTTAGGTGAGGATAAGGAGCACTTAACCCTGAGATTCCTCATAGCACAGGAGACAGTCCACGACTCGACAGAATTGTAATTACCAAGGTGACGTGTGCAGTATGAACCAGGCTCTGAACAAAGACCTTTACAAAGATTAACTCATTTAAACCTACCCTGCTGAGGCAGATACACCTGTTATCTCCATTTTATAGGTGAGGAAGGCAAGGCACAGAGAGGTTAAGTAACTGGATCGGGGGCACACAGCCAGCAGGCAGGAGCATCAGGAGTTGGCCCACACTTTGAGCCACTGTACTCTGTTGTCCACAGATTTCTTTCTTTTTCAGTCATTATCTTTTCTAACAGTTTTATAGACCGTAAAAATTACTCATCACTCTGAGGAAGAACCCTTGGGCCCGTATGTAGTTACTGTTGATTCTAATCACCAGCCCGAGGTGACTGCTAATCTACCTTCTTCTCTATAGATCTGCCCCGGAAATTTCGTATAAATAGAACAATACAATCTGTGGCCTTCTAAGTCCACTTTTCTTTAGTTTATTTTTTGTAGAGATAGGGTCTCACTATGTTGCCCAGGCTGGTCTTCAACTCCTGGGCTCAAGTAATCCTCTTGCCTTCCAAAGTTCTGGGATCACAGGAGTAAACCACCGAGCGCTGCCTTTTGAGTCCAGCTTTTTTCACTTAATGGTTTTGAGCTTGATGCATATTGTATCACTCCCTATTTGTTTATGGGGCTAACGTTCCACTGCACGGATATGTCGCGTTTAGTTTACTTGTTCACCACTGGATGAACATTTTTGTTGTTTCCACTTTTGGGCTATGATGAATAAAGCTGCTAGAAACATTTGCATACAAGCATTTATGTGGACATACACGTATTTCTCTCTTTTCGTATATGCCTAGGAGTGGAATCGCTGAGTTGTACGATGAATTTATGTTCAATTATTTTTGAAACTGCTAAATCTACTTCCTAAAATGCTGGACTACTTTCCATCCCCATGCCTGTAGACTTTATAGAAGGCAAGGCCCAGGTTCAACTATAAGAACCACCAAAACTGGCAGATGGAGCCTAATCAGAGTCCAGGCCCTCAAGGGCAGGCGTTGAATCAAGTCTAGCCGGGGTACAGGTGGACAAAAACTCAGCTTTGTTCTACTTGCTAATCTTAAAAAAAAAAAAAAAGCCCTCTGGGATTTGAGCACTTGTTAGGGGAAGTCAGCAAAGTGCCTTTTAAACCAAAGAGAGAAACGTACATCAACAGTGATCTCCCCAAAGAAAGAACACCGGCCTTGGCTCAAAGCACAGTGGTTACGGTGCCAGCCACATACACCGAGGGTGGCAGGTTTGATCCTGGCCCAGGCCAGCTAAACAACGATGACAACTGCAACAAAAAATAGACATTGTGGCAGGTGACTGTAATCTCAGTACTTGGGAGGCTGAGGCAAGAGAATCGTTAAGCCCAAGAGTTTGAGGTTGCCGTGAACTGTGATGTCACAGCACTCCACCAAGGGTAATATAGTGAGATTGTCTCAAAAAAAAAACAAACAAAAAACACCAGCCTAGAAGGCAGAGGTGTGGGGGAGTCCCTGGCAGCTTTTGTGCGCTCAGGCCCCATCCCACTGCCAGCCTCCCCAGAGCCTTTTTGATCCTTGGAAGCCTAGTGAGAGGGAGATGAGGTGACCGCAGAGGGGAGCCCCAGGAGGCAGCCACCTGGAAAACTGTCAGGACCAGGTGCTGAGCAGAAGGTGCTGGCCCAGCCAGGGGAGGCGTCTCCAGAGCTGTGTTGCCTGTAGGGAGGGAAAGGGACGCTGCTGGCCCGCTGCTGGCCAGGAGAGCTCTGAGTGACTGAATCTCCAGTTCATGCCACATGTTGCTCTCAAGTCACTAATAAAGAGATGAAACTTTTGATTGAGAGGTTCTAACATTTCTGGCAGCAGCTGCAAATGAGGACCCTATAGTGGTGGTGCATGGTAGGTGTCCAACAAATGCCACTACCCACCCAGCTCCTTCTCCGATGTGTCCTCTCCTCAGACAGGCACTGAGAATGTAAGGTTACTGCTGAAATACGGTGCTCACAGGTACACCACAGGGCCATGCTTTGCAGGACAGAAGTGGGCCCTGCCTGCCTCTGCTTCCTCCTGAATGCTAAGTGCTCAGGACAGTAACTGCATAGGAGTGACCAGTGATACTCAAATTCATGTCCCCCTGGACCTTGTGAAAATGGTCTTAATTGGAAATAGGATCTTTGCAGGTGTAATTAAGGTAAAATGAGTTCATCCTGGATTACAGTGCACACCAACCCAGTGACTGATGTTCTTTCTTATAAGAGGAAAATTTGAACACTGACACAGAGGAGATGAGGGGACACCACTGTGGGGGACAAAGATACCGTAGAGATGACAAAGACAGAGATTAGAGTGATGCAGCTATACGCCAGGGAACTCCAAGGGCCATCAGTAGCCACCAAGAAGGAAGAAGGATCTCCCTAGGGCAGCGGTTCTCAACCTGTGGGTCGTGACCCCCTTGTAACAATGAAAATACGTCACAGCATTAGGAAGGTTGAGGACCACTGCCCTGGAGCCTTCTGAGACAACTGCCCTGCCCACACCCTGATTTTAGGTTTCCTACCTCACCACTGTGAGGATAAATTTCTGTTGTTTGAAGTAACCCTAGTCTGTAGTGCTTCATCATGGCCACCCTGGGAAACGGATGCAGTGAGTGACCGAAAGCTGAGCTCAGGCTGCAGACAACAGATGCTGGCAGGTGCAGAAGGGAGCAGGACAGGCAAGAGGCCGCGTGGAGAATGAGGGGCCTCATTCAGCTGTTCCTCATGTTTGGGCAGCAGCCTCAAAGAACTGAACTGAGACTAGTGGCTCCGCACGGCTCCTGGTAGAATTGGCTTTAATTACTCCAGTTTTTTCAGTTTTGCTTCTTCCAACTTGCCTGGAAGAGGTACTGCACACAGTAGGTGCCCATTAAATTGAGCATTTCTGGATGCATTCTGCATGGAGAAACAGACAGCATGATTGGCTAGCTGGGCTGGAGGAAGCTCACCCTGCTGTATCTGGGAGCCGTTCAGCAGCAGCGGCTATTTGCTGAGTTGGCAGGGAAGTATTGGCCGCTGAAAGTTCTCAATAGAGCTCCTGCCTGCAGCGGCCGCGTGCTGAGCCCATAATCCCACTCCAGAAGCCGCTGCTTTATCCCATGCCTAGCCCCAGAAGCGAAATCCCTTGGCTTTCCCCAGCAGTCAGATCCATGCAATACAGAGGTAGAAGCAGCCATGGGGCATGAGGCAGGTATTTGTGTACCGCGGCACATTCTCCACATGGCAGGACCACACCTGGCATGGAAGTTAGCCATCTGCCAGGGCCAGAGGCTCAGCTGAGCCGAAGCCGACAGGCCTTCTGACCACCTGCCTGAGTGCCTGCCACTTCCTTTTAGCAGCCAGCTAGTCCTGTGTAGGGGTCTCTTTGTGAGAAGCTCGTGTGACCGGGTCTGCTAAAATGCCTTCAAGCACAAATTGGACTTTATACTCTCTACCTGGCCCCTTCACATGACCCTGAGTAAGTCCCTTCATTTGTCACTTCTGGGTAAGGACATGTCACCTAGCAGAGCTGGACAAAGTCTGGCTGCTGTTTCATAGCTGCTGTGGACTACATGAGAACCCCAGGGCTGGTCTGTGCCACTCCCTGCGGGCCCCTCAGTCAGCTTCACCACCGGCCAGGCCTTGGGGCATTGTGCAGGGAATGATTTTAAGTTATCAGAGTCTGCTGGGAGCAGAACCATGAAAAGGCTCTAGGAGCTGACTGTGCCTGCTCAGGACAGCCGTTAAGCCATGTGAAGCTGTCAGCAGTAGGTGCCTGCCGTCCAGCCAGGGCCACTAGCCAGGCTGCCCTTCTCTCTTTCCCAGGGTTTGTTCAGCTGCACAGGTGGTGAGTTGGAGAACTGAGCATGACTCTCCACATCACCCTGACACCAAGTATCACACCCACTGCACAGAGTATGTCAACACAATGCCCAGGTGGCTGCTGGTAGCAAGGCCACAGGACCACGGAGAGCAGCTGAGCTTTGCTATTTCACCTGCATCTGGCATGAGGGCCCGAGCCTCAGGGCAGCCCACTGCCTGCATGGTGCACTGACACAGTCACAGGCTGCCCGAGCTCAACGAATGGGTGCTGTCCAGTGGAGTCCATGACATAGGCCTGGCCAGGACAGGCTGTAGTTCGGGGACTTTCCAGGAGAAACGGTCTGAGTTCCTGGCTTCCTGAGAGGAACAATACCCAGAGGAAGGGAGCAGCAGGACCCCAGCCACAGACGGCACATCCTGTCCTGGGCTCACAACAGGCTTCTAAATAAACAGATGTCGCTGTCCTGAATTAAACCTCTCAGTTTCCCCTCCGTGGTGGACTCTCAGCTGCAGGCTCTTGGGCTGAGCAGACCTCAGAACAGCCCAAATGCCTGTCCTTGGCAGCTAAGGCACCAATTCAATATTGGCTACAAGACCCAAACCCACATTGTGGGGGAAGAGGGGCTGTGCAGCTGCCCTTGCTCCCTGGGAACCAGTTTCTAGTTCTCCAGTGGATGTCACTTTGCAGAAATGTCTACATCAGAACCTCTGGGTCCCAGAGCTGAAGGAGCATCTCGGAATCTGACCCTTGGCAGGTGTGAAGGCAAAAGACGTTTGTTTACAAGATGGGCAGGGCCATTGATGTCAGAGCTGAAGGGCTTTGGGGACAGTCCAAGTCTAGACAAGTCCCCACTGTGGGGAGACAGAAAGTGAAGCCTGGAGAGGGAAGGATCCTCTTTCCACACAGGTCTTGGCTGAGCCATTATTGGCTGGATGACTCTACTGAGCCTGGGCCTCCAGTCCCTCTGCCTCAGTTTACACAGTGGGAAGGAGCACCGCAATCCTCCCTCCTTCCCCTACCCTACCACAATAAGCAGCAGCCTGGGTCCATCATTTCAAAGGACGATCCCCTGTACTTCCTGGCCCCTGTCATCTCCCATCAGCCCAGGCACAGAAAAGAACATCACTAATAAATGCTGGCATAAGTCAAGGACACAGGCTTTATTGGATGACAACTGGCATCAACTGGCCAGTAGATCACAGATCTGCAGTAAAAACACGCCACAACTGGATCGTCAACATCTGGGGAAACACAAACCTCCACTGGTGTTCAGAGAACTCCAGGCCACAGAGGCGGCTGGTCCAAAGGATCTAACCCCACACTAGGGTGGCAGGCCAGGACCCCCACCAGAGAACCAGCCCCACAGTCACTAGCCCTGTGTGTTCTTTGCCCTGTTAACCAAAGGTGACGAATGCATAGGAGAGGGTAGGGAGGGGAAGGAGCCCGAGGGAGACATGGACCCCACCTCGCCATGCCTCCCCTCCTCTGCCATCAGCAAGGGGTGCAGAGCTAAGGGGGAGGGGAAGAGGAGGAACTTAGCTCTGTCTCTGAACCACCGGTTCCCTCTCACTCCGGCACAGATGGAGGGGAGGGCAGGGATCTGCCCAGGACTAGGAGTTGGTGGGGGACATAGTAAGATGCAGGACAGAGCAGACAGGTCCTGGCATGGGGCAGGCACTGGCGGTACTAGACCCTGATGGTTGCAAAAACCCAGTGTCAACCGGGGCCCTCTGGGTTGGGTCTTGGTGTATATAGGAAAAGGGTCTGGGGTCCCAGCCCCTCTAATACCTCTGCCAGGCAGGACAGGGCCAAGGAACAACAGTGGTTGCATTTCATTAAAAATTAGCCCTGAACATAAAGAATATATCTAAGAAAGACATCCTGACATTCTTTGCTCCATTAAACATCTGAGAATTTCCTGAGCACTTTCGTGGTGCCCAGACCTGTGTGCCAGGGCTCTGAGGGGTCAGGAGAAGTCTAAGGCACTGCCCTGCCCTGGCACATGGTTCCTGCCCCCTGGAAAGGTAGCTCTGCTGCTTAAAGGCCACAGATCAGGTCCAGACCCTGAGGACAGTGAAGGCCTCGGAGTATAAGCCCAAGAGCATCCTGCCCCTGGGAGAGGCAGGTGAAACCAGATGGAAGCCCAGCCTGGCCCCCTGCAGAGTGTGGGGGGGTACAGCTGTGACCCACTCTGCTGACAGCTGCAATGCTGAATGCTGGCTTTGTGTCCTGAGGCCCAAGTAGGCAATGGCTGGCCAGTCCTTTCCTGGGAAAGGAAGAGGGAGAAAGCCTTGGAGCCTGACAGGGCCTTCTACACTCAAGAGGCAGGGCTGGGCCTCACTTCTCCTCTTAGAGCTGCTAACTACAGAATGCTCAGGAGAGGTTCAGAGGTTCGTGTCTGAACCCCCCAGATGGTTTGGCTCTCCTGCTCAACATCCCTCTTAGGGGAGACTGCCAAGCACCTGCAGAGACTCTGGGGTGGCTTGGCATAGACACGCCTCACCTTAGGCTGGCTAGAGTCAAGGGCCCATCTGACACCTACTTGCGGCCTGCGCCCATTTGGGGAGCTGGACGCCTAGGTGGCAAGGCATCTTTACACTCTCCCTTCCACATCCACGGGGACTAAGACAACTTGGACCCCAATTCCTAGGATGACCTTCACTCTCTGCAGCCTACAGGGTTTCACTGTGGCCCCAAAGCCCATGAGAAAAGGTGAAAATGCAGCTGTGGGTCCTGTGACAAAGGGTTCCACCCAACTCCTTTGGGAATGGAGTCCTGGCCTGGCTGGGCATCATGCCCCTCCCCCATACCTCACAGGCAGGCCTGCCCAGGCCAGGGCCAGCATGTGGGGGGTGGGTCAAAAGAGGCTGGGGGTGGCCTGGGCAGGTGTGTCATGGTCCCGGATATACTGCAAGATGTCCATCTCGTCCATGGCTTGGATCTGCTGCTGTGGCTTCTGCAGCCCAGCTGCTGCTTCAGACGGGCCTGCTTTGAGGGGAACAGCTGGCTTTCTGGGTAGTGCTGGCTTCGCAGCCACTAGTAGCTTGGGCTTGGGCTTAGGCTGGGGCTTGGGTTTGGGCTCAGCACCCAGGTTCAGAATCTGGTCCAAGTCCTCTTCGACTCTAGAAAACGAAAAGGAGGCACCCTTGAGCACAGCCCTTCTCCATAGAAGGGGCAAGACCACTCCGCCCCAGGACTGCCTACCCTGGCCTGTCCACCCATCCTGTCCTAGGGGACCCTGCAGGCCAAGGCTCTTCTTCCTTCCCTGCCACAGCATATCAGGTGCACAGCCAGTCCCTCGCAGGCTCCTGAGAGTTGCTCTTCAGGTGACCCCACTCTAAGCGCCCCAGCTTCGTCGGGGGCTTTCCCTCCAAACCTTTAGAAAGAACTACCAGCTACTGCGTCCAGAGTTCCCACTCTACACTGAGCCTCTTAGACATGTTATCTTCCCCTCCCCCCCACCGTGCCTTTAGACACGTTATCTCATTTCATCCTTAGAACACCACTCTGGGAGGTAAACTGTGTTTCCACCTTGCAGACAAGGAAGCTGGAGACCGAGGAGGCCAAGTGGCCCTGAGAGGACAGCGCACGACAGTGCCCAAGTTGGCAGGAACCAGGGTGTCAGCCCACAGAAGCTGAGCGGTCACTCAAATCAAGTTCAACCAGTGAAGAACAAGCAGGGGCTCTGCACTGAGGTGGAGCAGGAGACGCCTCTGGAGATCCACCAGCTCCACCAGCTCTCTTGACCTCTAGAGACCAAGGCCTAGCAGCAGACTCCTTGTCTGCTCCACCCACCCACACTCAACACTGTGCTGAGTATTCACTGCGGCCAGACATTTCTATGTCCATTAACTCACATCGTAATCTCAAAACACTCTCTAGTAGCAGAGAGCAGTTCCATGTTACAGATGTGAAAATTGAGGCAAGAATGGTAAAGGGCCTTGCTCTGGCCCCACAGATAATGAGAAGACAAACAGGACTTGGCCCATGTATGGCTGGTTCTCTAGGGGTGTTCGCCTTCCTGGGGCAGGTGGGTTCCAGCTTCTGGGTGGGGTTTCTCCTTGGGTGTAGTGGGTAATGCCAGAGGCATCATTCAGCCAGGCTGGCAGGGGTGGCACAGAAGCATTGGGGGCAGAAGACTCTGGGGAGACCCAGCCATGCCAAGCTTTGATGTCCTCAGCTACAAAAGGAAGAGGGACAGCATCACCTGGCCGGGCTACACACAGCTGTGCACAGCTCTGCAAGCAGAAGTGGCTTCTACTCCTCACCCCAACATTCCTCATCAGGTACCTCTGGCCACTCCGCCTCCCCGGTCCTCAGTTTCCTCACCTGTAAAGTGGGATTATTCCTGCTCTGCCACCCTCACAGGGATTCTTACAAGGATCAAATAAGAACGAATGGAAAGTCCTTTCCAAATGTAAAGGGATATTGCAGTTACTGATCTCACTGAGAGCCACAGGTGCTGAGCAAAGCATGCATAAAACATAAAGTGGCAGCCAGTTCCGTGCTCAGTGCTGGGCAGCCCCAGCAGTCAGAGAGGACATAACTGCAAAGGTCTGGGAAAAAGTTACTACGTGCCAGAGAAGGGAGGGACCTATTGGCCAGAGCAGGCTGGGAAGGCTTCCTGGGAAACTGGGCTGTTAAGAAGGCCTGATAGCGGGAACAAGAGGATCACTCCAGCTCAGACATCAGCAGGACTGGGGAGGGGCAGGTACCATTGGTCAGAACTAGGCCTAGGAGAGGCCTATGGAATGTGGAGGTGCCCAGTACAGCCCCCCAGAGGGGCCACCTGCTGGAGATCAGCTGCTGAAGGAGCTCAGGATAGTCCTTTCCACTTCCTGGGTCTACCTGCAATAGGGCACTGACTCCAGAGAAGGAGAGTTCAGAGTCTGCTGGCATGAAAGTGAATGAAAGGTATCCTTCCTTTCTAGACCCAGAGGTGCCAGTCCAGGCCTTCATGGAGAGAGTAGCAGATGCCTTGGGATTGAGGCGATTTCGGGAGGCCTCACCCACGGACTGGACCTGTTTCCGCCCAGTGGTAGCCTTTCCACAACCCCCTGGGGCAGGTGCTGGTTCCTCCTGTATCCTCCACTGGAGGATAAGGGTGCCCAGAGAAAGCTCAAAGGAATGGAATTATCCTTAAACATTGGCCCTTAGGAACAGAAAGCAGCAGCTAACAGCTCATGTCAGATTTCAGGATTATCCTGCTTGGCAAAGCAGCGACTCTTTGGAAATAATCAGCAGCTGGATTTGCTGTGAGGTGGGAGGTGTGTGTGGGTGGCCAGTCATGGGGGGGGCAATGCAGCAGCTCTTGGGATATAGGTGGTTGCACAGGCACTCCCTGTCCAAGTACCCTGTGTCCATTTGGGGTCCCTGACTCATGGCCACGAAGAAGTCTCACTAGTACAAGTTCTAGTTCCCTTCTGGCCCAGGACCAGGTGGTGTGCACCAGCAAGGGACCCTGCCCCCCTCCCTGGCCCAGCCCTTGGAGAGCACAGAACTCAGTCCAGCTCTGGAATGGCTACACAGCAGAGGGACTGGAGGCTTCTAGATTCCAAACTTTACTTGGTGTACAACCCAAGCTGCTTTGGGATAGCTGAGGCTAGCAATAGGCTGGATGTGAGGTAGGAGCATGAATGAATGAATGAGCATCATTATTATGAAAAAGCCCAATTACTGCCTACACAATCACAGGGCAGACAAACAATAACATCTGGTTCCTACTTTCAAGAACCTGATCTTTTCATAGCAGATGTCCCCACCACCTGTAAAGGGCTGATGCAGCACACACCCTGAGCAGTGACTCCCAAAGAGCTCTGCCGTGTGCTAAGAGGCACCACAAAGGATAGGTCCCAGGGACCAATGAGAATGTGATGCACTGCGTGGTACTGGACCATGTGCCACAGGCCTCGCCTTTTCTGACTCACAGCAAGGGCCACAGAGCCCCTTCTAACACCCCACTGTACTGTGTTCTCCAGAACACGGGATGGGAAGAAATTGGGACAAACAAGGCCAGAAAGGCCCCAGGAGAGCTGCCACCCAGGGAAACATGGTCTCCTAGGTGTGCTCAGCCTGGGCCTGTCCCTCCCCCAGATGACTCTAGCACCTGCCCCCCTGTGCCTTGGTTTCCTTACTAATGAAATAATAATCCTGGTTTCTTCCCAGCCTGCTGGGATGTCAGGAGAGAAGACACAGGATGAGAGTGAGCAGATGCCAAGGGCCTTGGGGACATGTAAATACAAGGAGCCGTCACAGTCACTCAGGCTTAGCGGACACTCGGAGAGCTGTCTGATAGTCCGAGGCTGCTAACAAGGGGTGCAGATGACAGCCTCCGGACCACACGGCCTTGGTGTCGCACCAGCAGTTCCTGGAAAGAGGCTGCCTGGTTTCCTATGAATCACCAGGCACAGCCTTGTACCAGGGGTGACGAGGATATAGAGAAAGGCAGTGCCAAGCTCACCGGGATCACAGCTGGGGGAAGCCCAGGGAGAACCAGGGGCTGGTGGGGAGTAGGGGTGGCAGATCGTCTGGCCAAGTGCTCAGAGAGTCTCCAGTGGAGTGGTAACCTCTCCCATGCTCCACTTTCTACAATATGGATAAAATAGCACCTACCATAGGGGGCTGTTGTGAGGATTAAGCAAGGTGGTGGGTAAGGAGTTTGGCTAACTGGCACACAGCAAGCACTCAGGAAACAGGGCTGTCACTTGCACGAGTCACAAGCCTTGGCAGATGTGGTAGATGGTGCCTCGGGCCCCTCCTTGCTCTAAAGCTTGACCTCCTGGAGATGGCCAGCACCCAGGACGCCTGCACTCTGCTCCTTGTGGGCAGGCTGCTACTAAGAGGCAGTCTCCCTGTTCTCAAACTCAATGATGCCAGTTACACCTGCTCTTGCGATTCCATAATTATCTTTATAGACTCTATTAAAATATGAGTGTGATAAGAAAAAGACTGGTTGTGCATATAAAGTTCCTTCTGGAAGGGCTGAGCTGCCTTGGGCTGCTGAGCCTTCCTTGAGCCCCTGCATTGCCTCTTGGCCAGTTAGCGCCCCCAGGCCCCTGTTTCTGACAGGCTGGGCTCCTCCCCTCAGAGGCTGAGGCCAGGGAAATGTTGTTATACGGAGGGGCCCTTGGCTCTGCCCAGGTTACCCGCAGAGCTGAAGAGGTGCTATTGGGGACAGGTGGTACCTGAACAGTTCCTCAGAGGAATCCCTGTGGCCTGGGCTGGATGTGGGGCCTCCGCTCTCATAGGGAGTTGGCAGCAGCAGTAAGGAGTCACCCAGAGTGACAGCACCGCCGAGGTCAGGATCATCAAACAGCTTCAGAGCTGTGGGAAAGGCAGCAGGAGGTCAGAGGAGGTCCTGGCCTGCTCAGCCACCTGGGGTTCCCGGTGGGGAGTGGGGAAGACGGGCCCAACCTCCCACACACCCAGGAGATAGATAAGTAGAAAACCAGAGCGATAGGAGCTGGTGAGGGTGGGGAGGGCAGGAGGACAGGAGCTCACTGATGGCCTGGCTCAGCAGTCTGCCCGGACTTCTAGCACCTGGGCCAGTCAGCTGGTGGCACCACCCCAGTTTCAAGCCCTCATGGGCTTCCCACGCCTTTAGGAGGTCACAGCTCTTGGGGTTGCTGTGCCGGCTCCTCAGGGTCCAGGCCAGCTGGCTCTCCTAGCAGGTAGCTTGCCCCCATGGTTGCCCTGTCCCACAACAAGGTCTGACCACAGCCACTACCCTCAAATAGGCATGTGGGCATGTCTGCCCCCCACATCTTCCCCCAGCTCAATTGAGCAGGGCTGCCCTTTGAGAGTAGACTGTGGCCTCTTTGCCTGGATGAATGCATTTCTCCAGAGCGCATGGTGAACTCTGGCTGACCTTCCAGGGCCCAGCTCACATGGAGCCCAATGCCCCACCCAGCATCTGGGCATCCATAGGAGCTGATGCTTTTGCTCAGCCCGTCACAGACTTCTGCTGCTCTGAGGCCCTGCAGACAGGACTAGGCCTTACTCCTTAGTGTCCTTGGGCCTGGCCCTGGGTGGTCACCCAGCATGTGCAGGCTGAATTAGTGGGTGGCAGCAACTCCTTCCTGGAAGAGGACTAGGCAGGCCTAAAGGAAGGTCAGACCCAGGGACAAAGTAGTCCCAAGGCTCCTAGGGTTCCCTCTCCCGACTCGGCACAGGGCCCTCTAGGAGAGTCTACACGGGTGACACACACTCTCTTGTTAGACTCTACATTGAAGAGTCCATGTGCACCCAAGGCACACCAGCACCCACTCCCAACTCAAGGTGCCTGGAAGCCCCTAAACTCATGTCTGTATCACAGTTAAACAGGACAAGGGGAAGGGGAAGATGTGTTCTGTTTACACACAGTGGGTCCAAAGCCCACTTAGTGACAGAGGCTAGCCACTAAGCAGACACCAAGAGCACAAGGATCACAACCTGAGGCTCTACTTACGGTCTGAGGGAGGTGGCTCCTCTGAGAGGCTTTGCAGGGAGTGCTTCCTGCCTGGGTCAAAGAGTCTGTTGTCCGTGTCCACCTCCTCATCAAAGATGGTGAGCCGGGGCGAGGGTCGGGGTTTCACAGCCACTTTAGGGGGTTTCTTGGGCTTCTTGGAGCTGAAGAATCACAGACAAAATACAAGGTGACGATGTCTCATAAGGGTCCAGGTGGCCTGGTCAACCCACACAGGCCTGGGCCCTGCTAGACGCCAAGGGCCGAGAAGACCAGGCATGGGAAGGCTTGGAGTGGCCCGTTGGAGCAGTCCTCATGGGTGCTGAGATCCTGTCGCCAGGTAAAGAGAAGGCAGCTTTTACCAGTGACCCGATGATGGAGTGGGGAGAGGCCTGCAACTGCAGGTGGCTGTGCTCTGGGTTCAGGAAACAATCGCTATCAGGAGGAGCAGGTGGTCACCTGGATAGGGCACTGCCCAACAACCCCAGCCCCTAAAGCCACTTGGGCCTGTGTAGCATAGACCAGAGAATGTGCTCTTTTGTGGGGGTGGAGGAGGCCACCTGGGCTCAGAACTTGGGGCCCAGGCTCAGAGAACCAGGTTTCACAGCCACTTGGAAATGGGGGGGCACAGCCTGAGGACATAGCTCAGGCCTGGGGCCTTGCTGAGTGTCCTTTTGTTTGCTTTCAATGGTGTAACCACCCTTGTTCTAGCAAATACTTAAGTTCCTTGGAGCATCCTCCATCCTTCTTGAAGCCCCTCTGAGACTCAGAGCCACATTTGACTCTGCCACCCCCCCACTAGCCAATTGGCTAAGGAGGTCCTGCTCTGGGCCAGAATCTGCTGTGGGAAACTCAGAAGGGGCATGGTGGAAGCTTCTGGGGCATGAGAGTGCTTTATTTTTTGATCCAGGAGCTGGCTACACAGCAGGCATGTAAATATTCATGGAGCTGAATGCTCATGATCCATGCACATCACTGTGATACCACTAGTAAATAAATAAACTGGGTTTTATTTTAATAAGTTGGTCCAATCCCTACTGCAGATGCCTACATTAGCCATTTTAACGTTCCTGCAGATTATGAGAATATGTTCTTTACTGGAAACTGGAATTCCATGCGCTTTTCTGCCTGGCGGGTAGTTGCATTGGACTGAGGTCATCATCTGAGTTCATGGTGGCAACATTACATGGCAAAATCGTTCCGAGAAGCTGCCCAGGCCTTGAGCAATGCTACAGATTAACCAGTGGCAGATAAAAATAGCAGGATGGCCCTGGTGCTGGAGGGGCAGGGCCCGCCAAGTCGACTATTCCCTAAGTCTGGTAGGATCTTGGGTGCCAGCTTCCAGCTGCAGCTGAGATGGGAGAAGGTATGACAGTGGGGAAGGTGCCCTACTGAAGGCCACAGGTCTAGTATCCCCCAAGCTCAGGGCCCAGTCCTGGTGGGAGGATCTTGGTCTATTTTCAGGATGAGAAAACAGTGGTTCAGTGTCTGCTCAAGGCCACACAGCAGGCAAGGGGAGGGCAGGCAGGCTGGGACTAGAACAAGGGTGGTCACATTTATGCTCCTCTCCTCTTGTCCTGTCCAGGTGTCCCACAAGCAAGAAAGTGATAAGGGTTGGTAGGGATGCCAGGCCTGATGCTGCTGTTCTCTGGGAGGGAGGGGAATGTGGTACATGACACGGGTGGAGATGGACAGCAGAGGCACATGTGGGACGAGGCCAGGAGGGCCCATGTGCATGGCCCCTGTACTATGACCGTCCTAGCACAGGCCACCAAGGACACACCTCTGATCTTTATTACCTGTGGTGCTGGGGCAGGGGCTGAGGCAGGGGGAGCCCAGACTCTCCTTCCTAACAGCTAGTGCTTTCCAGAAGCCAGAAGCCTGCATCCCCCTCATGCTCTCCCCACACCAGAGGAGTTGGGGCTAGCCTGATCTTCCTTAGACACCTTCCCCTCACTGTCACAGAGCATGCAGAGCCAGCTTCGCTCTCACGACCCCTTGGATGTGGGTACCAAATACAGGCCAAGGCCCCTCGGGGGGGCCCTTGGAGATGGCCCCAGCCACTACCCTTAAGAGAGAAGCCCCAGATGGGTGGGAAGCCCTGCTGCTCTCCCGTGGAACTCTCAGTCAGTCAGGGCTGGGAGCCAGTGTTCTGTCCTGTGCCTCTCTGCCCTCGGCCCTTGCTTCTGGATCCAGCAGGGACAGCAGCAGTGAAGGCTAGACAGCCACCCCCTAGTGGGTCCAGCTCCCTCCTGAGAGGGCAGGCCTGGCCACTCTGCAGCCTGGGCCAGTAGCTTCACACCATAGCCCCATACCCTGCTCAGAAAAAAACAAGCTCCCAGGACGAAAGCGGCATCCCCACAGCCTGTGGGCTGCATGGCAGGAGCTGTGGGGAGAGGCTTCCCGCTGACCAGAAACCAGAGGAAGCACTGAGTGATGAGACGCGTCTGCAGAGCAGAGGAAGCAAGAACACAAGTGTGATCCTGGCTCTGGAGAAGCCGGCAGGGTCTCCATGGCGCCCGTCTTACACCCACATCTGCTCCTGACAGCACAGTCGGCTTTGACTTTCCTCTGTGTGACTTTTCCTCCCCAATCAGATAAATGCCCTTGTCTTTCTCCCTAGAGAAGGTTTGATCTTTTGTCATCTTGAACTGAAATAAAGTGGGCGGCTTGGTGAGGCAGGGTCTGCACTCTGCCACCGCCCCTGGGCTATCCTGTCTTCCTAACTCTAAGGATCCATCTCAAGGGAAGATAAGGAACAAGTAGGAAATGTGCAGCTCTGGCATCTATGAGCCCCAGGGCTCTGTTCTGACCAGCCCTGAAAGTTTAAACCAGTTGTGTGCCTGGTTCTAAGCAGATGCTCAATAAATACTGGACAAAAGACAGAGGAATGGGTGGATGGATGGATGGAGGGAAGGACAGATGGATGAACAGGTAGACAGACAGGCAGGGTGATAGCACATCTCTAATTCAGATTTATTTTTACCCATTCCTCCCCCAGATGGGTTCCCAACCCCACTCTCGGCCAGGCCCTGCACCTGGGAAGCCCTTCCATGCCACTGCTCCCCCTCCAAGGTCCCTCTGCCTTCTGTGAGCCACCCACGTACTCCCTAGTCTGCACCTTCTGTGACCACAGTGCGCTGAATGCCTCCCCCCTGCAGGACCCTGTGCTGGGCACGAGGCCACAAGACAAGTAAGACCCACTGCTGTCTTCAGAAGGTGATACCCAACCTGGGTAAAGGCAAAGAAACATATCATTGCCCACTGGGTGCTCCGCTCTGTCACAGCAGAACAGAATTAGGAGCCATCCCAGCCTGAGGGCTCAGGGGAGGAGGAGGTGCTGTGGAGATGGGTGGTGACTTTGCTGTACCGAGGGTGGCAGAGCATCGCAGGCAAAGGACCCACTCGTGACTCTCTGAGGATCTCTAGGGGCATGATTCGGGCAAGCTGGAGTCTGGAAGCCTCTGAACAACAAGACATTTGTCAGGTTTGAAGCATGGGCAGCTGTATGTCCCCTGGCCCACCCCCTCCACTTCTACATCAGCACCCACCTGGCCGTCTGGGCACCTACTCACCCACCCTTCACACTGACAGGAGATAAAGCCCCTCACTGATATGATAAAGGACACCCTCATCTTCCTTCACCAAAAGGAAGGTTGGTCATAATTAGACTCTTATCATCAGGGTAGGCAACAGGGGCATCAAACAGAAGGGTGTGCAGTGAGAGGAGCTGTGGCTTCGCATTGAGCAGGGGCGTGTGTGAACTTGTGCAGTCCTCAGGGCTGTCACAGTGAGCCAGCCCAGCATGGGTTGCATGAGGCAGGTGGAGGGGGAGCTCTTGGATGGGCGCAGGCGTGTGCAGGCATGTGCATGTCGCACGCACATGTGTGCACCAGCAGACACCAGCCTTCCTGCTGTGTGTGCCTGACAGAAGACAGATGCACAGACCAGGCCGCGTTCTGCAGGCGGGCATGCAGCACTGGGTGAGAGGCGGCAGCTGCCACGGCTGACAGCTCCAAAGCTCTGGCAGGCTGAGATGAGGCCCTGCTCCCTGTGGCTCGGGAAGTTCTGGTGACAAGTGATTGACACATGAGAACATTCACCCCTCTGGCCACTCAGGAGGCTTGACACACCATTCCCAGGTGTGCCTACCCATGTGGCAGACCACCAATGGGCACCAATGGCCCAGGACCCAAGGGTACGTATGTTACAGAGGTATCTTCCAGACACAGCCAGGCCCCCTGGGTCTGAACAGAAGCCAGCAGATCCTTCCACAACCAAGCCGCATGACTGTTACCATCAAAGCCAGGGTGATGCTTAACCAAATGGGGCTATCAAGCTCCTTCCCAGTGATGCAACTTTCCTGCTTTAAAACAAAGCACTTTTCAGTTTTTTTAAGAGAAAATCCTCAGAGTGCCGATAAATGAACTTCTGAAATGCATTCCAGGATGATGTTCTGCAGTGGGTATTCTTGCAGAAAGAATCATAAGAATGAATCACCAGAGGACAGGCCCAGAGGGTCCAGGCCAGCAACTTAGAATGGAGGCTTTAGCAAAGGACTGGATGATGGGTGGGCAGAGTCTTGAAAGCTGAGCTCCAAGGCAGAGAGAAGAGTCCCAGGAAAGGCACAGGTTGGGCACACTGAAAGTGCACACAGAGGGAGAAGTGGGGCTGATGGGTTTGACCTGGGGAAGGTCTCTCCTTTGCTGAGGGAGGAGCCATAGAAAGGATGCAGGAGGACTTGTGAAGAATTTGGGTCAGTCCCTAACTTCCCCGAGCATTTCCTTATCTGCTAGGTGGGAAGGAGGCAAGAGCAGGAAAGTGCCCTGGAAACTGCAAAGTGGAGCCCCTACGCTGGTGGCACAGGGTGATGACAGAGGCCTGGGGTCCTGGGGACTGCTTGATGATGTCTAGGCTCACTGTGTGTTCCACCCAGCAGACTTCACTATGGGCCTTAAGAAGTACATGGGGCCAGTCTGGGTAGGAGTTGCCATGGATGTCTATCGTTTGCTGTGGTCCCCATGCTCATACTCCAAGGACCTGACTCTCTAGGCCACTAAGTCCTAACCCAAGGAACCAGAACCTCAGTGACAACCCCGTCTAGTGAGTGATGCTGTTTCACCTCTACTTAGGGGCTAGAGGCCACCCCTCACTCACCACGGCACTGGCATCACCATGGAACCAGGAGGGCCCAGCTCTGGGGCTCCGTAGCCCACTGCTCCATAGCAAGCACACAGCCCTGTTTGCCCCAATTACCCCTCTGAATATACAAAGAGGCAATGGCCAGACCCTGGCCCACAACCTATAGCAACCAGCCCAGGATGCTAAACCACGTCTATAGCCATCGGCACAGAGCAGTCAGGCTCAGCCAATACCTGCCAGTTTTCCTGACATGTTGTCCCATTTAGTGGGACCAGACAGAGAAACTGGACACACTCCCTTGCATGATCACACAGGACACAGGACACCCCACCTCTCCAGCTCCTTCTAGTTGCCCCAGGCCAACAACCTCCACCTAATGCACACAAGCCATCCTTTCCGTCCTCTATAAAGGCTCCCACTCCCTGCTGCCATGGAGTCTCTGCCATGCCCAGCAGCAGGGGCTGACTCCTTCCTGGCTGCAGCAAGCTCTGAGCAAATAGCCTCTGCCTGTTCTCCCGTGGGTGCTCTTAGCTACTCCTGTGCCCAATAGCACCTCAAATGCTGACATGGCCAATGGGAGGCCGGCCGCCTTGCCATGGAGAATGCCCTTCACCCACGTCACCACATCCAAGAGAAAATGACAAGGGCTGTGGAGCCCGTCTCCTGGCAAAAGTGGGGGCAAGTATGGAGTTAGAGGAAAAGTCCCCACCCAGCAGGAGACCCCAGCTCCGCTCCACCAGCTCCTGTGTAACCTTAGGCACGGTCCTCAGTTGTTAAGAACAAAGAGATTGGATTTGACCTCTCTGGTCCTCATAGTTTCACGGCTGTATCATGCTAAAGTACTCTGATTTGCCAGGACTTGCCACAGAAGGTCCTGGAGCAGCCTGTGGCAAGTATGACCACCCCCCAAGGAGTCAGGCAACCCTTTCACCCCATTGAGAACTCAAGCAAGTAAATCACTTCCTCCAGAGACAGAGGTTTCCCTCCCTAGGAGGGCCTGCTGCAGGGAAGTCTGATAGGTCTATGGGTCTCCTGGTAGGAGGTACAGCCCCAGGTCTCTTGGTAGGAGGGATAGCCCCTGAACCCATCAGATGGTATCACTACCCACATAACCAATGCAGGAAGCAGAAAAACTACCTTTTACATCTGAATTGTTGTTTAAGACACAAAGATCACACCTGTAATACTAGCACTCTGGGAGGCCAAAGGGAGCTCAAGATTGCATGACCTCCGGAGTTTGAGACCAGACCAGCCCGAGCAAGAGTGAGACCCTATGTCTACTAAACGTAGAAAAACTAGCTGGCATTGTGGCAGGTGCCTGTAATCCCAGCTACTTGGGAGGGTGAGGCAAGAGGATCGTCTGAGCCTAAGTTTTGAGGTTGCTGTGAGATATGACTCCATGATATACTACTCAGGGCAACAGAAAGAGACTGTCTCAAAATAATAATAATAATAGTAAAAATAACACACACAAAGACCTCTTTAGAGCAAAGTAAGTCTGAAATAGTGATAAAATTTATAAACTTTCCTCTAGTATTTCATCTGGTTTTACGCTTTTAACCAACCACTGGGCCAGGACTTTATCCCTACCTGACAAGGGCAGAAACTGAGGCTCTGTGCAGTTCAGCAGCCCAGTCAGTGACCACCAAATGGCAAGGGCAGAACGGTACATGACCCCGCTTAGGGGTGGCCACACATCCTGGGGCGTCCAGCCTTCCCAGTCACTGTAAAGCCATGCTCCCAGGAGCCCTGACCTTCTGCAAAGCTGCCCAGGGCCGCCTCAGGAGATGGGGCTGAGGCTGGGGACAAAGATCCAGACCCTAGACCGGTCCCAACTGGGGCAATTACTTCATTCTGGTTTTTAAAATGGGTTTCTATAGATTTCTCTGGAGCCAACAATTCTGCAACTGAACTTAAAAAGTGGAAACCACTGCTCTACCTACTGTCCCTAAGAGTCCATCCATTCAGGCTGGTGTCTCTCAGTGGCCCAGTAGGGAGTGGGGATGTGCTGACATGCTGAGCTGCAGAGACAACTCACTCACAGGAGTGTCGCCTGTGTGATGTTGCAGGGTGGCTGTGTCACCCACCTCCTGCATTCCTCATGGCTTTGGGTCCCTGCCCAGGCCAGGGCTAAGTGCCACAGTGGTGCAGGGTGAGGTGAGGCCTAGCTGCCCCAGCCCCCACATGGCACATAACTGCCCCCAGCATGGCACACCGGGGAGGTCCCTTTGCAGGCAGCTGGCAAAAGAAAGAAACCCCAGGTTCAAAGAGGAGGAGGTGGGGAGCAGAGAGGAAGGCCTCTTCCTGACCCCCTGTGGGTGGCAGACCAGGGTGACCTGCTCTGCTGGGGGCCTATTTCCTTCTGGCATCTCTAAGACTTTAATGGAGTTTGGTTTCTGTGGCTTTTCAGACAGAAGCTTGCACAGGAATTGCCTTAAGAGCTTGTTAAAACACAGAGTCTGGGGTCCCACCCAGGTCAGTGGGGGCCTGGAAGCTACTTCTATGCCAAGCTCCTGGTGGGACAGGGTTTCCAGCTGGCCTCTGCTGCGCTGGTGGCCTTGAGGGGGTGCCTGGGTGCCCAGGCTTGGGCAGAACAAAAAGGCACCATGCCAGGGATGTGTTGATACTCAGCAGGAGGGAGCTCAGCCCCGGACACCGTCTCTCTTCTAAATCTTGGGTTAGCAAATCTGGGGGCACCTGCCAGTGTGCTGAGGGCATTTAAAACCACAGAATCACCCTAGAATGGTGATTTTGTCCAAAAGAGAAAGTAAGGTATTATTTTTATGCTAAAATGTACATGGTGATTTTATGGAAGATGATTCCAAATCCATACAAACAAACCCCAACAATACCACAGCGTTCCAAGAAACATCCAGCATTACCACATGGCACCGGGTGCTGGGTGCTGGCTCCCCCTTTGTGGGAGAGTCTGGGAAACCCCACCCGGCAGACAGGTGTGTTCACTCAGCAACCAGCCTGTCCAGAGGGAAGCTCAGGGTCCTCAGGGACTGGGGCCTAGAGGGGGCAGGCCCTGCGGGTGGGCAGGTTTGGAGAAGTAGGGGGGCCCTGCCAATAGAGGGGCTTTACTCCTTAAAGAACCCTTTGACTTGACACCAAAGTCCCCAGAGGAAGTTGTGGGGGGTCTTGCCATATACCTGGAGGAAAAGCAAAATAGCATTAAAGCTCTGCACGTGTTAAAGTTCCTCAGTTACTACTGCCTGTAACAGCCGAAACCTATGGCAAACACGACGTCCACAAGCAGGGGCCCGGCAATGCCACTCACGGCACCGCGACCCGAGAGATTAGCAGGGCACTGAGGGACAGGATATATATTGATCTGGAGAGACCCAGGATAATCAAGTTGAGCAAATTAGCGAATGGCGCATACAACCCAATTCCATTTTGGTAATAAGATGTGAATATTCAAAAGTGAATTAAAAAACTCACAGGGAAAAGCCTTTACCCATGCTTTCAATTTTTCTGTACTAATTGTGTATTACGTGAGTCACAGTGAAAAATGTTTCTAGCAGAGTATTTCCAGCAGAAGGCAGAAATATTAGGGGAGAACTTCAACTCTCTTAGCACCGTGAAGTCTCTGAAGTGGAAAGTGAAATACAGATATGATGTGCGACATGGAAGGGAAAAGCAAGACTATGCAGGGCAGGCACTTTCTCTGTCTGCAGTTACAGGATGAGCTGGGACAGGGTCAGGAAAAAGCCCTAGCAGGCCAGGGGCAGAGCAAAGCAGTGCCCGGCCAGGCCAGGGTGAGGCTGCTTCTACCTTTAGGTGCTCTGTAAGGGTGCAAAAGCCCAGCTGGTCCCCATTCAAAACCAGGTTTAAAAGACAAAGAAGAGCCAGACTAGCCTGGGCCGGGCTTTGTGCTGGAGACTCCCAGCCTCCCAGGCCACCCTGCAGTGGAGCAACAGCGCCTCATGGTGGCCACGGCAGGGAAGGACTGAGGCCTGTCACAGGGAAATGATACGGGTTCCAGGGAAGTCCAGAGCCAGGCCCGGACAGAAGCTTGGGTAAGGGAAGTGGGCACAGCTGAAAAGTCAGGGCTGCTGTGTCTGCAAAGGGCAGGGGATGGAGAGAGATGCACAGAGGACATAAGTCACCTGCAAAGATAAGAACATCTCCTGCTGTATAAAATAGTTAACAAGCCCACCTGATGGCTACACAAGGCGGAGGTGCAATGCTGGCTTCAAGGCACTGCTCTGCCACACACCAGACTCTGGTCAAGTTCCTGCTCAGCTCTGTCCTTGATTTTTCCATCTGTAAAAGGGGGTGATGCTAACCTACCCACCTCCCAGACTGGACTGGAGATGGTGTCAAGCCCTGGCACTGCCATCTGCAGGCTGCGGGAACGTGGAGGAGCTGCTGGATTCCAGGCTAGTTTCCTGATACACAAATGAGTCATTTCCTAAACTGTATCCATAATGGATTCTGAAAACAGTGTACTGAGTCATAACCCTTTTCCAAAGAATGAAACAGAAGAGAAAACATCAGTATACACGTGGTAAAACTCTAAGTTCCTGGAACTTCATCTGTTTTACCAGACATATATGTACATGTGTATCTTGGGTCATAACACGCAATATAATTTCTACTGTGGATTACAGCAAGGCATTTCAGAAATGCTCTCTTAAGATAATGCAAGCAAATGCTAACTTAGTTCCTGGCATTTAATAAGCTCTCCGAAAATGTTCCTTGTTACGCCTGCTGGAGGTGATAATACCAACTGTTGTAACATGGGTCCTTAAAAGAAAACCTGGCAGGGGATGGTCTGAAGCCTCTAGGATTCCTCTCTGGTGCTGAGCCTTCCTAAAATTCAGGACAAGGACCCTTGGAGCACAGAGCCAGGGTACGGAGCTGGGCGGGTGGTCTCGGGCCGGCTGACACATCATCCCTGACAATCTGCTAATAAAGTAGAAAATTCAAGGCAGCACTTGCCAACCCTAAAGAGCATTTTCCTACCCAAAAAAGGAGCCACTTGCTAAGCACGTCCCTCAGCCAAAGACTGGCAAAAACTACCAAGTCCATCTCAGCTTGGCATTGCGTGTGGTTACTCAGAACAACGGAGGGCATGAGTTCAAACAAAGCCTTGTCCTGACCAAAATAAAGCCCAGGAAGGGCCTTCGGGCTTGGATAAGTTTGATAAAGACTGGTTATTCCAGGCGTCTCCTGACATCACTGCTACCCAGGCTGCCTCTCCCTCACAGCCGCTGACCTGCTGCTCCAGGACAAGGCTGGTCATGAAGGAACGAGAGGGGCCTGGCTGTGGGCACTTGATGCACCAAGGTG
The DNA here is from genome assembly GCA_963574575.1 of Galagoides demidoff. Classification (NCBI taxonomy): domain Eukaryota; kingdom Metazoa; phylum Chordata; class Mammalia; order Primates; family Galagidae; genus Galagoides; species Galagoides demidoff. The sequence goes on from CAUYQV010106409.1 coordinate 63,260, forward strand.
CTGCAGGACCCTGGCCCCCTGAGCACCAGACACCTTTCCCCATCCCTCCATGCTGGTCTTGCCGCCACCCTGCAGCCCACCCTGAGAGGAAGGTTACGTACAGGCTGGCTCCGGCTTCTAGGACCATGTTCTGCATGTTGTTGCAGCCGGACTCGCCTCTGCCTGTTTTCTAATCAGCTCCAATTTCTTTCTAGAGCAGGACCTACAGGACAGGCTCCCTCACCTGCTGCCTGGGGACTTCAGTGCACCTCTGAGACCCACCTGTTGTGGCAGGGAGCAGGGGGAACAGCACCTCTTGGTCTGGTCTGATCCCATTGAAAGAGGGGGCTGTGATGACAGCTAACTGCTAACATTTACATCAACTTGTTTCATCGTCACAAAGGCCCTAAGAGGTAGGTACTGTCATGGGCTCATTTCTGCTGAGGAAAACTGATGAAAAGGTAAATGGCCAGACACACGTGGCTGTCGTGGCAGAGCTGGGCCTCAGGCCCAGCAGTCTGGCTCCAAAGACCAGGATCATAAACTCAGCTCAAACCCTAGCACCTTATTTACCAGCTGTCTGACCTCAGGTGCAGAACTTGGCCTCTAAAGACTTCACTTTTTAAATCTGTAAAATGGGTTAATGAGAGCTGCTTGTAAGGCAGGGAAGCAAAGAATTAATGAGATACAGTATATGCCCAGGTGATACTGAGCCAAAGCCTAGAGACAAGGGTGATGCCAAGGGCATGCAAAGAGCCCATCCCTGAGCACACCAGGCCAAGGCCTCATGACTCAGATGCCTGCACGGGGAACAAGGGGTCATCTCCAGAAGGCCTGGATAAGGCAGGGAGAGCCCTCTCAACAATGGGAGACCCACCGCATGATGCCCAAAGGATCCAATGCCTCCTCCTCCTCTTCTTCCTCCTTTAGGGTCTTTTCTGCGTCTTCGTCCTTCAGGCCCAGGGTGGGCAGACCCTCACCAGCCCCTCGGTCTTGCTGCTCAAAGAAGTCAAAAGCATCCTCATCGTCCCCTGCTTGGCTGTGTGCATCATCCAGGACAGAGGAATCTCTGCTAGTGAGACCCATAGGCCCTGGGGATCTGGTGCCTGTGGAGGAAGACAGAGGAGAAGGGACTTGACACCCACCCCCAGAGGCAGGGCAGGTCTCGGCACACTGCGCCCTCCCGTACCAGAATCTGAGGCTGAGGGCTTCCTGCAGCGTCCTGGGACCAGACTCTGCTCGGAGCCAGGATGGCGTCTGAGTGGATGGGAGGCGACCACCATTCCAGGGGGCACCCAAGTGCTTGCTGCAGCCCCCGAAGGGAATCCTGGAATGGTCACAGGACAGAGGCAGCAGTTCTGGAAGACATGCAGCCCACATGTGCTAGTTGTGAGATAGACACCCAGGCACAGGGCCATTCAGAAAGAACCTACACCTCCAGGACTGTATCACAGTCAAGAAGCACGGCAAGGAGATCTGTCAATACAACCATTGACAGAGGCCATGAACTTGATGCATGCACAGAGTAGTGAGCACATGGAAGATTCCGGAACAGATTATGATCACTCCATCACCAACTGGCTGATACCTGTACTTCTTGATCTTTTTTTTTGGGTGCGGGGGGACAAAGTCTCACTTTGTTGCCCTTGATAAATTGCTATGGCATCACAGCTCACAGCAACCTTAGACTCTTGGGCTCTAAGATTCTCTTGCCTCAGCCTACTGAGTAGCAGGGACTATATAGCCCACAATGCCCAACTATTTCTAGTGACAGGGGTCTACTCTTGCTTAGGCTGGTCTCCAACTCCTGAGCTCAGGCAATCCACCTGCCTCAGCCTCCAGAGTGCTGAGATTATAGGCGTGAGCTACTGTGCCCAGCAGACCTGTGCTTTTCAAAGTGTGGTTGCAGAGAGGTGTCTACTATGAGGGAAGTACAGAAAGGGAGAGCACGCATCCAGAAACTTCCATAGCCACTTGGCTCTCTCATTACATCCAGGCACGTGATTCTGAATTCATGACCGTACCCGCCTATGATGGGCTGGGAATGAGACAGCTAGCCCTTCCTCCATGGACAGTTTCAGAAGTGTGGGTTTAATTACTTGTTCCTCTATCCGAACAGTTCCTGGGTAGTTTATCTTTGAAAGCATCAACTTAAAAAAAATCACACTATAGGTAAAGAATTTAGAGTGGCTGGCACATAGGATGTACTGAGCAATGATGATTATATTGTACTTTATGCTGTTACTTTATTTGGACAAATGTGAAATACTACTCCTAATCTCAAGAGCCTTCAACTAAGTGTAATAAACATCATGGAATAAGCACTTTACATTTAAATATCACAAAAACTCTATGAAGGAAGTCCATGCTGGACCACAGCCTCCAAGACAGGCATCAAGGGAACAGGTGCCCCAGACCTGTGGGGGTGGGGCAACAGACACACAAATCCTGGGCCTCCTGCACATACACTGGCTTCGCTCTTTATTCCCCACCCCAAATTTTTTCAATTAGTTTATCTGCCATCAACTTGTTTTGAAAACAACTTAACATGGAAGTAGGAGATTCACAGTAGCTGGGAATAGATTTAAAGCTGAACGGACTGATCTAAAGGCAGGGAGAATTCAGGGAGTGAGAGCCCAGCGCCACCAGGGGGCCTCTCCCCCCTGAGGCCCAGGAGAACCTGCCCTGCCCTGGCAGCATTTGTGCCAGACTGGAGCCTGCCTGGGGGTTCTCAGGTGTGGGGTGTGACTTCAGTCACCATTTACGTGTGGTGGGCTCCGTCCTAAGCATTTCACAGGTATTAGCTCGCTTGATCTCGCAACCACCTGCCAGCCAGGTTATCTACGTCTTATAGATGAGAAATCTGCTGAAAGAGGGGCGGGACACCAATGGGAAAGTCCCAGCCTCGTCCCTGAGGCAGGGGTGCTGGATCAGTGGGACCATGTCTCAGTCTAGAGGTACACTCATGACTTTCCTTGGGTATTACAGGACCCCGGGGTGGCAGGAGGTGGACAGGTGGGAGTATGTAGTGTGTGTCGGGGGGCGGTGTCAGGGAAGCTTCCAGGAATGGGGCAGATCAGGAAGCCCAGGGGTGGGGTCACACTTTGGAGACCTATGCGAGTCCCTCCAGGGTGGGTCTCCTGCTCACCATTTGGTCTCAGCAGCCTGGCTGAAGCTTCCTGGCTTTCCCAGCTGCAGTGAGCGGCTGTGGACCTGCCCCCTCACTGGGTCAGGGCAGTGAGGCCTAGTTCTGGGCTGGGGAGACTTCAGGGACATGGGACAGAGCCTCAGGTACCTAAGAATTCTAGCAGCTCGGGGCTGCCAGCCAACTCGGCATCCTTGGAGACACAGCGCAGAATCTCATTGAACACGGCTCTCCTTTCCCGGATGTCAGACTCCCCAACAAACAGGACCTTCCTGGGGAGCGGGGGGAGGCTGGCTGCTGCATAACGACTGCTCAATTTCTGGTAAAACTCCTCAATCTCGCTGTACTTTTTGGAGACCTGGAATGAGAGGAGCATGTGGTTTCCTCAGTGAAGAGCGAGAGGGAGCTGCTGTCCCCACAGCTGGAGATTGGAGGTGGCACTGGCCACAGGCAATATGCTGCTGGCCCTGCCTCGGGCTCTGGTCCTCAACCCTCCTAGTAAACAGAGGCTCAACTACAAATGTCCTAATGGCCTAAAGGAAAGATGCCATAAAGGTGCTGTTCTGGGCACTGTCATAGGTCCCAGGCAGAGACACTTGACACAGAGACCCCTGCCTGGCCTACAAGTGACCACATGTCACTGCGGCCTGCATGCTGGGTTTCCAGGGCATCAGCAGGGTGCTCTCACCATCTGGCAGGCAGGTGGGCTGTCCCCTGCAACACTGTGAGTCACCTTTTCTCTGCACAGACCTCTGGATCACTCTCCTGGGAGCCAGCAGAAGCCTTTGGCAGGCTAGTCCACACAAGCAGTGGCAGCAGGTACCATCAGCTAGGGTCCCTCTGTGTGCCAGGGCCCAGGAAAATAGGCTGGGGTTCCTGCCATGCTGTCTTCGTCAGCTGAGGGCCGCACTCAGCTCCCTGCAGGGCTGGGGCTGACCAGGCCACCTCCTCAACCTCTCCCCATGATTCCCAGGCAGCTCTGGCTTCATTCACTCATTGAGCTCCTGCTGTAAGTTCACTCTACATGGGGACACCCCAGCAGCTCTCAGTCTCACGTGGGGCAGGCAGCCAGAGCATAGCAGGGTCAGTGCCATTGCCCGTGGTCCACGTGTGGGAAGAGAAGCATTTCCTGCTCTCCATACACACCACCAGCCTAGCGTCCACCCTCAGTCCTGGGCTCCTCTGTGCTTCCCCACAGGCTGGCCTATCTCCCCTGACTCTGTGGGAGCACCCAGGGTGAAGGACGGCCACTCACGCCTAGGTGCACCCACAGGCACCACTGGAGTGCCAGCATGCGGCTAACCAGCAGTGCTTCTAGAGCCCCCAGCCTGAGGAGGTTCCAGATACCAGAAGGTGGCTGGGAACTCCAGAACCCCCTTAGAGGGGATTCCCCTGGGACAGGAGGCTACTGTGGCAGCTGTCAAAAGAAGAACCTGGCTCTGGAGCTTTCCTGAGAAGGCTCTCAGGAGAAGCAAGAGGATCCTTTCACACTCCGCCCAGGCTGTCCCCAGGCCCTGGTGACTCCAGCCAGCCAGGCAGGCAGAGCAGGCCCCGGTGGAGACCCGGCGCACCCTGCTGGCCTAACAGCTCCATGCAGCATTGGCCCATAGACGCCCCCAGTCCCAGGGTCCTGGGAGCTCCAGGGCACTGACAGCCCTGAGGGGCCTGGAACTGTAGGGCTAGGAACTCACCCCATGCAGGACCTACAGCCATCAGTGTTCCAGACAGGGCTACAAACAAGAGGCGGTCAAGTGAGAGGCACCAAGGGCAGAGGAGCTCAGGCTGGGAACTCATCTACCCAGTGTCCCAGTAAGCCAGGCACCAGGCTGACAGCATCTACCATAACTTTGTGTGTGCTTGCACTGCCAGCATACGCGGGGGTGCCCCCAAACCCTGCACGACAGCACCCCAGCCTGGAGCCCTGTTTTACTTCAAGGTTAGCTATTAAATACATATTCATATTAAAACACATGAGACCTTTAAAGGAGTAGATATAAAATGCTCACTAATTCTTTTAGCTAAATGATGAAACTTCTAGGAGATTTCATGCTTGGGGCATACACCTTTGGGCTACACCATCAGATCCCCGAGCACAGAGCAGTTCTCCTCTGCTGTCACAGATACTTCAAAATGAAAAGTTCCTGTACACACACATATACTCCATAAGGAAAAAGTGGCACTGGTGTGGCACAGGAAGGTGTTACAAACGTCCTCATGTCCACCCTGCTGGCTCCTGCATAAGGCCAACCTTTGTGCAGGACCAAGTGAGCAGCTGCTTGAGCTCAAGGCTCCCAGAATGTTGCCGCTGGATGTCCTGCAAATCAAGCAAAAATCTCTTCTTCTGAAAACGTGGGTATGCTGAGCTCCATCCTGGATCAAGTCAGATCACTAGGAGATGCAACCTGCCCTGCAGAGCAGAGGCACATTCAGGGTGTAAACAGAAGATCCAAAGCTCAGGGCCATCCCACCCAACTCCTTATGCAAAACAGAAGCTAAGGTCTGTGAAGAACTGGTCCCACAGATCACTCATTAGGGACAGTCTTTGCTGATCCCCCACCATAAGCAATGATAAGCGAATTGGACCTACGTCTAGCACCTAAAGCTAAAGTCTGCCGATTCCACACTGATAGCATTAATGAATTACAAGTTTATCTTTACAGGTAAGGAAAGTAAAGACACAGCATCAAACATCCTTCCATCTAAAGACATCTACATAATTCTTTTGCTGCCCCTGTTCTTCCCCTTCTATCATTCTCCTTATTTTATGTAAAACGTAGGTTTCTTGGGCCTCAGGAGAATGTAACCGCTTTGCCTCATCACCCCACATCCCCACTGTCCTTTTCCTTCTTTCACAGCCTGTAAAATGCTGACGGTTCCAAGTTGCCCTTTTGGAAAACACAGCCACGGCTTGTCCACAGTGCACGTTTTTCTCCCCTGGTTGAGATTTTTATCTCTGTCATTTACTTGAGTCCACAGGAGCAATGCAGACCCAGAACCCCTTCCTAACACTACACCTCTGCTCTCACCGAGAGCTGGTCCAGAAGCAATGAAATGAAAACCAGCACTATTTTCGACACTTCCCACGATGTTGCTGAACGTCCCTTAAAGAAAGATCCGTTCCACAAATCTCTCTTAATGAAGTGTGTCTTTGAATAGGTCACCAGAGCAAGGCAATTTATCATTTCCCCTTTTGTTGTGGCTGCCAGAAGATTCAGAGCCAACCAGTAACTTTTTAGTAATAATCTCGTTCCTTCTTGAAACTCTCTCCTTCCTCAGCCCCTGAGACCCCATAGTCACCCAGCTCTCCCCACTCTGCCTTGACTACAGATGCCCCCTTCTCCAGGGGACTGTCACTGGCCTCACGGTTTCCTCTTGAGTCCCTTTCTCCCCCCTCCATATCTGTTCTCTGGGCAACTTATCCACTCCCAGGCTTTTAACATCCCCTCCAAGCTGATTCCCAAACCTGCCTTGGATGTTAGGCCTAACCAGGTCCAGAGCACCAGCCTCAGGTATCAGTCTACTGGTCTGACTGATATGGATATTTGCCCTTCAGATCTGCCCCTGCAGGGGTACTCTTTATCTCAGTGGGTGGAAGCAGCCAGCAATTACTGTGCATGCTACCTTGAAAATACTTCCCTCTCCCTCTCCTCCAAACCCACTGCCATTGGCCTACTCCAAGTGCTCACCTTGGGGATTGCCTACTCTGGGGATTACTGTAGTGGCTTCCTAACTGGGTTCCCTGTTGCCTGCCATGTTCTTTCTAATCCATGTCCATGTTCCCACCAGACCAGTTGGATAAAGGACCATGTCACTCCCCTGCTTGAAACTCCTCCATGGCTGTAGGACAGGTCCAGCTGGCCCCCCAACACTCTCTATGACTCAGGGTCATGCTCAACTGCTCAGAGTTCCCCTCACAATACCCTGTCTCCAGAAGCCTCTGCTTAGCCTGTGCCATCCACTGGTGACACCCTTCTCCCCTCTTTTCCCATTGAACTCTACCGGCTCTTTATGTCTTAGCCCACCTGTTCCCTAGGATGGGTTAGATGTCCCTTCTCTATACCCCTAGAACCCCTGTGTGCTTCTGTCACCGCCTATATCTGTCTCTTTACAAAAAAGTCTGATTGACTCGTGTCCCTACTGTCCCAGGCTCTGAGTGAGTGCTGGACAGAGAACTGCCCACTCCCTGATGCCACTTGCCCTGGTGGATAGGTACGTATGCCTGCCTGGACTCGGGGCACCCTCAGAGCCTCCTGGCTGTAGTCCCCAGCTCACCAAGAACTGGACAACATCCTCGGGCCTGTGCTTGGCGGACTTGAACGCAGCCAGCTGGGTCACCACTAGGATCTGGTACTCCACGTGGCCAGACATCATCTTGCCCCGCACCTCCTGGTGCTGGGGCACAGACAGGTCGATGCCTGTGTGGACATTCTGAACTTGCCTGCCAGAGGAAGAGAAGAGAAGGCAAACGAAGTTGAGATTCAAGTGACAAGACGTCTCAAGGAAAATGAAGGTAGGATCAGGTAGTGGCACTAGGTACCAGGTTGCTCCGCTGGCTGTCCTCTGTGGTCACTGCTCCAGGTTACCTGTCTTGGCTTCCCAGGCAGCCACCTGCCTTTGGGTTGCTTAGGGACAAAGGTCTGTTCTCAGCAATAAAACGTGAAAGGGTGGGGCTTGTTGAAAACCATAAAGAATTGAGTGCCTCACACAAATGCAGTCCCTGAGCGCTGCAGGATGGGGGGTGTCATCTGGGGGATCTACTCAAATCAAGGTAAACACCATACAATACAGTGGGGACACTACACCAGGGACCTGGAAGATGTCTCTATCCAGCTGGCCAGAGGGCAGGGGAGGTGCTGCAGGGCCCCCTGTGGGGAAACGGGCTGAGTGCTAGAGACAGGGTGCTCCCAGCCTCATCCGGGTAGGGAGGACCCATCAGGTGAACACTGTGGCTCTTAGGAAAACTTTAAATGCAGTTCAAACATACTGAACTGTATGGACAGCAAAGAAGTAATGGGACATTCTCTTTGAAGTGAGAAAAGATGTTCAGTGTTCCCTCCTGATACACGAGGGTGTGACACAGACCTGTGCAGACTAACCTCCCTCACACAAGACACCTCTGGCAGGACGAGCAGTGCATGCCCTGATCATCAAGGCGAGACCAACCATGTGCTGGGCAGAGCCCTTGGAACACACGGGCTAAGACCCTGGGCAAGGAGGAGCTTAAATTTGTGCGTGGGAAAAGATCCTTCCCTCTCCAGAATTACATCTCACTCACCAAATCTTCCTCACCCAGTATCCCTTCTCCATAGACTCCTCACAACGCCTGCTGAGCCTGTGACACCATGGCCAAGAAACCCCCCAGATCACTGACTGGGAAGGCCCACACAGCAGGCCTCCTTGCCCCGTGTGTGCCCTGCGGCTGTGTACACCAGTATACTCAACAAGCATCCTACCACAGTACAAGGCACAATGCAGACACAGGCTGGCCTGGCCCAGGGAGGTAAAAGGTACAGGAAGGCCAGATGGAGGCTGTGACATGAAAGGCCCCCCTCCCCAGCAGCCAGGTGACACCCAGCTCAGACATGCTCATGGCCTCGTGTTGCACAAGGTCGCTGTCACAAGTGTAAGAGAAGGCAACCAGGCATTGTTTGTTTAGGATTGTTATGGAAACAGAGCACAGGTGGGTGGAAGGGACAGGAGGAAGATACCTGAGCTGGGGGGTGGGGAGAGTGGGCCTCTCACCTGGAAAGGGGACAGAGGAGACCCAGCTCTTCCCCGACCAGCACCTCCCACGGTCCATCTGGGATGACTCCGGGACTGACAGTTCCTTGACCCTACAACATCCACAACCCTCTGTCCCCCTTTCCCAGAATCTCATCTCACTGATACAATCCTCTGCCTCAGGCCCCAGCTCCCCCTCCCCTGACCTCTGGCCCAGGGCTGCCCCGCCTGGAACAAGCCCACTTCTCCAGTCCTCTGCTTGCTCTGCCCTGGGCCAGGTGGCTTGTGGCTACAGACAGGCAAGACACAAGCGTACCACCCGGTCCCACACAAATCTCAAGGCCACAGACTTCAAGGCTGGCAACAGCACCAGTTGCCCCAGATGTGGGGTTCTCAAAATGTGGTCCCTGGACCAGCATTGCTTTGGCTGGGAACTTATGGGAAAGACACATTCAGACCCCTGTATCAAAAGCCACACCCTGGTGGCTTGAGGTGGCCACATCTTTGTTTTAGCAAAGAACTTCCCTCCAGGGATTCTGATGTCCTTGGGCCTAATCCAGTGATGTCCCACGTCCATACACCCCTAAAGAAACTTTCTAGACAGGGCAAGATAGTAACTATCTTAGGCTTTGCAGGCTACGTGGTCCCTGTGGCAGCTGCTACGGAGTGTGTTGGGCAGGATTTGGCCCACACCTGTGCCTAGATCAAGCTTCTCACGTTTGTATGCCAGGCATACAAGTCCCCTGGGGATCAGATTCTGGTTCTGCAGGAGGGGCCTAGGGGTCTACATATCTAACAAGGACCCGGGTGATGCTGACGTTCTTTGTTCTGCTCCAGGGACTACCAGGGAACATCCTGGGCTCTACCATCATACCCACCATCAGCCTGCATCTGCTCTTGTACATGCTGTCCCTTCCTGGGACTGTGGACAGGCTGCCTGCTCCTAAGGCTGCACTCTCCCTTCCTAGCCCCTCTGGGCTACTCAACGACACAGCTCTGTTCTCCCCTCTTTCCTTGCCTCAGTTTCCCTGCCTTACTGCATCACTGCCATCAGCACACAATCACACTCTGAGGGGCCATGTGATAGAAGCCACACTGACCCCACACTCCCCTTCCCAGCAGAACTCCTCAAATGAGTGGCCTATATTCATGGCTCTGGTTTCTCTCCTCTTGATTGATCTTGAATCCATTCTAACAAATTTCTGTCTTCTTGCAATAAACTGCCTGTGTCCAGGTCACCTGTGACTTCTGTGTTATCAAATCCAGAGGTTGGGTTCTCACTTTCCCCAGTGCCTGACTTGTCAGTAGCACCTGGCATAGTCAGCTGCTCCCTCCCTGAAGCTCCCTCTGCCTGCATGGGCTGCAGGGACAGGCCATTCCTTCCTCCTGGCTCCTCCCTGCCCTTCCTAGCCATGCTGCTCAGCTTCTTTGGATGTTCCCCTGAAGGCACCCACCCCTCTTAGACCTGTTGCCCCCAATGGCTCCCAAATTCCTCTTGCCAACCCAGACTCTCCTCCCCTCACAGCTAACCTCCTTCTGCCTCCTGACCTCCGCTGGGCTGTCAACAAGCTTCTTAAACCCCACCTGTCTACATAAATGCTGAAGCCGACTTTTCCCATATCTGCTTCACTCAGTCTTCCCACCCTAGGAAATAGCAGCTTTGATCTTTCAGAATTGTAGGACAGGAGCTTTGCAGTTAACTCCTAACTCGTCTTCCTCGTTCTCACACCCTATATCCAAGCATCAGCAAACCTGGACGCTCAAAATATATCCAGAACACCAACAGTTTTCATTTCTGTGGCTGCCAAGCCACTAATCAGCTCTATATAGACTCCTGCAGGAAGTGAGCCACCAAGGGCACAAGGGAGACCCCTGCTGGGCCCCTGGCCACCTCCACCTGCAGTCCCCCCCACCCCCAGCCACAGCCCACACTCAACACAGTAGCCAAAGAATCTCTGTAAAACAGAAGTGGGGGCCCATTGTGCGCAGAATGAGATCCAACAGTTTATAAGTTCTTTCCTGATTGTCCACTGCAGCCACACCGACCCCAGGCCCTTGGCCCTGGGGGCCCTCACAGCTGGGCACACACATTTCAGCATTTCTTTTCCCTGGCTCTCTCCTTCAGGGAGCTTGTCAGGGATCTCTCCAGGGCCACTCCACAAGCAAGATGCCCCCTGACCACACCATGCAAGATGCATGCATTCCTCCCAGCACCCTTTGGCCTCTACCACATCATTTTCCTTCACAGCATCTGCCATCCCGCACATGTTACATACTTGCCTACTGTCCTGTCCCCCGTGGAGTTCTAGGTTTGCCTCATTGCTGTCTCCTAGAACCTAGACCTGTATCTGGCATAGAGAAGTTGGCTGAAGGCATGTATGAGCACAGGTGGCGATGACATGTGGAGGAGGCAGGGCTGGAAACAGGAGCTGGGAATGAAAGGAAAGGGCCAACCTAGCTGCTGGGCTGGGTGTTGGCACCAACATGCTCCATCGGTCTCCATGTGGCTGGGGGGGCATCTGCTGCTGCCCACGTCTGCCCATCTCAATCCTCCAGTTTGCAGGACAGGAAACAGAGGCAGTGAGAGGAGGTGACCTGCATGCAGTAGGGAACCTTCTGCCCGACTGTAACCGAGGTCTATCTTGCAGATAAACCAAGCAGGTTCTAACCTCAAGGTCTACAAAAAGAATCATGTCTTGACTTCTGGATCGTTGGAAGATTAACAGTTGGGCGAAGCAACATATTCACTGATGTAACCAGGGGTCCTCAATCTTTTTAAACAGGGGGCCAGTTCACTGTCCCTCAGACCATTGGAGCGCCAGATTGTAGGCCCCAGGAAGAGTCGGCTGCTAAGCAGGACAGGCAGCAGTGGCAAAAACACCTGGCAGGCCAGATAAATGTCCTGGGCGGGCCGCATGTGGCCTGCTGGCTGTAGTTTGAGGACCCCTGTAGCTTAGCCCAAGATTTTGTGTAAGGGGGACGAGGGTGGAGTATATGAAAATACTTTAAGTGAGTCACTTTACAGATTTTTTTTTTTTTTTTTTTGAGACGGAGCCTCAAGCTATCCCCCTGGGTAGAGTGCCATGGCATCACAGCTCATAGCAACCTCCAACTCCTGGGCTCAAGCGAGTCTCCTGCCTCAGCCTCCCAAGTAGTTGGGACCACAGGCGCCTGCCACAACGCCCGGCCATTTTTTTGGTTGCAGCCATCATTGTTGTTTGGCGGGCCCGGGCTGGGGATTCGAACCCATCACCTTAGGTGTACGTGGCTGGCGCCTTAGCCGATTGAGCCACAGGCGCCGAGCTGTAAAAGTTGTTCTTAAACAACATTTTTCATGCTGAGATGACGTGAGGTGCACCCTTCACGTGTACTCTATAGTGTATCTCCTGTTTGTAAAAACTCATCCATTGTGGAAACTGCACAGTGTATAATAAAAAGCAAGATTTGCTCTTGCCCTGTCCAACTGGGAGCAGAAAGCTTCTGAAATCAGATGCAGAGTGCATTACTCCTAATAATAATAACAATAGCAAATATGTAGTACTTACTGCGTGCCAAGCTGTGTTAGCAACCAGGGAGGGAAGTACCATTTTACAAACGAGGAAATCAAAGCCCTGGAAGCTTCACTCACTTGCCAGGGCTCCACGGTTAGGAAAAATGGAGCCAGGGCCTGTAATCTCAGCACTTTGAGAGGCCATGAAAGGTGGACTGCCTGAGCTCAGGAGTTCAAGACCAGCCTAAGCAAGAGCGAGACCCCGTCTCTAACAATAGCCCGGCATTGTGGTGGGCGCCTGTAGTCCCAGCTACTCTGGAGGCTGAGGCAAGAGGATGGCTTAAGCCCAGGCATTTGAGGTTGCTGTGAACTATGACGCCATAGCACTCTACCAAGGGCAACAAAGTAAGACTCTGTCTCAAAAAAAGAAGAATGGAGCCAGGATTGTGAACTATGCAAACTGGCTCCGGAGTCTAGGGTCTTAACTTCTATATGATGCAAAATACCACACGTTAGACAAGAGGGTTCAAATAGATAATAGTATGGCTTAGATTAACATTGGAGCCAGGAGTGCAGGGTTGAGTTGTGATTCACTTTAAAATAACTTTCTGAAGTTATGTTTAATAGAACAAAAATATACTATCTGACATGACTTACCATCTTGATCAAATCTACTTCTTAAGTTAATCCTTGACCCCCATCCCCACCAGGATCTTTGACCAAAGAATGAGATTCCAGTATGTGTGAGGTTCACTGGGACAGAAATGTTAAGTTTTTAGTTTTTGGCCCAGGCTGGGTTTGAACCTGCCACCTCTGGCATATGGGCCGGCGCCCTACTCCTTTGAGCCACAGGTGCTCCCCAATGTTAAGTTTTTAAATGCCAGTATGGAAAAAAGTTGATATTGTTTAGCTGGTATTTTATAGCACACTTTATTTTTCATAGAACATAAAAACATTATCATTTTACATATTTCTAATATTTTTCCTAAGCATACTATATAGCCCGAGTGTATACTCTTTCCACTTTCTCAGTTTCTCGTGTCATGACATACTCTGTTAATTTATATATATATTTTTTTCATTTTTTTATTTTTATTTTTTTTGCAGTTTTTGGCCGGGGCTGGGTTTGAACCCACCACCTCTGGCATATAGGGCCGGCGCCCTACTCCTTTGAGCCACAGGCACCACCCTAATATTTTTTAATAAAAGTAATACATGGTCATTTTATAATTCAAAGAGTACAGAATGATATAAGTGAAAAGATCTTTGTCCTTAGAATAAAAGAGGATTAACAAAAGTCCTATTTCTCCTACCAAAACATTTATATGAAAACTCATCTATATAGATACATACTTGCATGTGTATAATACAAGTTGTAACGGTTTATATTCCTGCCATGAATGCTAAGGGGAGCATCTGAAATAAGCCATCAAAGATGCTTAGTTTCTAACTAGGAACGATGTAGATAAGAAACGATCATGATGATTCTGGGCTCTCTGAATCTGACCACTGTTGTTCTGTGGGCACAGCGGACAGCAATGTGGTTCTTTCTAGAGAAGATGCCATTACTTCTCTAATTAGATTTCTCACAAGCTAGATGATTTTAAAATAGGCCTTTAAATTTTTCATTAATTGATCAAAAAACACCTCTGGAATAGTTTGATTCAATTTAATTGATAATTGCAGGCTTCAGCTTTCAATTATGAAAATTAAAAATGGTACCATTGGGCGGGGCCTGTGGCTCAGTGAGTAGGGCACCAGCCCCAAATACCAAGGGTGGCACGTTTGAATCTGGCCCCCAGCCAAACTGCAACAAAAAAATAGCCAGGCGTTGTGGTGGGCACTTGTCTGTAGTCCCAGCTACTTGGGAGGCTGAGGCAAGAGAATCACCTAAGCCTGAGAGCTGGAGGTTGCTGTGAGCTGTAACGCCACAGCAATCTACTGAGGGTGACAAAGGAAGGCTCTGTCTCTAAAAAAAAAAAAAAATGGTACCATTGACCGGCCTTGGTGGCTCACACCTGTACTCCTAGCACTCTGGGAGGCCAAGGCGGGAGGATTCCTTGAGCTCAGGAGTTTGAGAGCAACCTGAGCAAGATGTCAGACCCAGTCTCTATTAAAAATAGAAAAACTGGAAGTATTTCGGATTGCATGCGAAAACCCCACACTGTACCCCAGAAGTGCATTAATGTACATAGTTACCATTCAATAAAATTAAAAAAAAAAATAGAAAAACTAGCTGAGGGTCGTGGCGAGCGCCTGTAGTCTCAGTTTACTCAGGAGGCTGAGGCAGGAGGATTGCTCAAACCCAGGAGTTTAAGGTTGCTGTGAGCTGTGATGACCACAAGGCCCTCCACGCTGGGGCAGCTGAGTGAGACAATGTTACAAAAAGTAAAGAAAAAGAGCAAGATTTACCGTGATTCCATATCACAAAAGCCTAATTCTTCCCTGATCAAAATTGGCTTTTGTAAATGAAGTCTATACACAGGAAGTAGATAAGAAGGAATAAAATGCCCCCCTGTCCCCCCCCGCCCCCCCGTGTTTGTCCAGCTCACAGGAATCTCTTCTCTTCTTTGTCAGGCTGATCAGGTGTAGGCCAGGGAAAGAGCTGTTCAACAGGCCTTCCCCATCACAGACTGTGGCCTTCCCCATCACAGACTGTGCTCCGGTAAGATCAGGATCACAGTCACCTGTGCAGGATGAGATCCATATTCCAGGTTGTGGTTTATTAGAGTAAGACAAAATTTCTCAATTAGTTTTTCCCCCTATTCTGGACTTGCCAGAAAGGGAAAGCATTCATGTAAGCCAGGGGCTTGGATCCAGCAAACAAATTTCTGATTCTACCCAATCTTAACACTGAGTGATCATCTTCTCTTCTGCAGTTTATTCCAAAGTCTATCGGTTGCATCAGTGGCTTCAGAAAGATGTGCTTTGATATGGATCCAGTTGGCCTCCTTCTGAGCTAGGTTCAGACTCACAGAGCTTTGGCTCTGGGGGAGGCACCTGGGACCCTAGACTGAGGGCAAGAGAGAGAGATGGGCACCATGGAAGGTGGTGCGGAACTAGTTTTTAAGGGAGGGGGTCGCTAGGGGATCCAGAGAGAGGAGTTTTGGACAAAAATAACTGATTTGACCCACCTAAGTATTTTCGGGGGAAACCAGAGTTGCCACCTTGGACTGCTGCTGTCCAGTTCCAACCCTGGGAACTGCTGATAGAATTTGCTTTGGGCCTTAGATTTGCCTGCTGCTCTGGCTCTGCTGCTCACGCAGCTCTCACTCCAGCTTACTGAGAAAAGACGACCCAGTTCTCAACTTACCTGCTCTCTCTCCTCCCCTCTCCACCACCCCAGAGTAAGAATGAGAATAATAAGGACCAGCACTCCAGAGCCAGAGAATCACAGAACTTTTAACGTGCATTCTCTCGTTAGAGCCCCACATGTTCTTATTTCATAGAAAGAAAAGTGAGGATCATAGACATAAGCGATTTGTCTAAAATCTAACAACTACTGTGCAGTGGACTAGGGCTGAAACTGCCCCCTCCAGTCACCCTGCCCCCTCTGCCGCCAGGTCAGCACAGTCACTCTTGAGTTGGTGGCTGCACCCCACCTTCCCTTCTGCACATTCCCTAAGGGGTGCCCCACCTCTAAGCCAGGAAAGGTAATCGAGGTAAGTAATAGCTTCCCTTGCACCCTCTGGTCTTCCGGATAGGCTGGTTGGCGTCAAGAGCAATAAAACCACCTCCAGCAAGGGCATGTTTGCAACTGGCGCCACAGTGTCATGCCAGCCACACTAGCAGACTCCCCAAACGTAGCCTGCAACCACAGCCAAGTGTACATCTCAGCGAAGCTGACAAGCCCCAGGACACACGAGTGGATGTTTTGCCCCCTTAAGTGTTTGCTGCCTGGGGAAGCAAAGTGGAGGAGAGTTCCAGCTGGAACTCGGCAGCGGGCGAAGCTCTTGTTGTTAATTCAAAACAGTTTGGAGTCCATTTCAGTTCTCCCTGAACTTCCAAGATACAGGGGAGGAAATTCACTGGCTTTTACAATGTATTTTTTAAGACAATCTGGCATTGCTGTCCTAATGGCAGAGAAACGGCAAATATCGCTGCAGCCGCCACGGACGGCAAGTCATGCAGCCTTTACCCTCCAGAGTCTGGCATGGTGGGTGACGCAAACCATCTAGAGGGCAGCCCCTATTCCCAGCAAGCCCAACGCTGCTCCTTCCCTGTGAAGCGGCTTTGCACAGCTGTTCTTGTTGTGTGATCCTGGACGTTTCTGCTGTTGAGCGGCAGGAAGAATAGAGTAGTAGCAAAAGGGGAAATCGTTCTCATTACAGTTGGCATATCAAGCAAGAGTCAATATTCTGTTGTCTATTGGATAACACCTAGTTCTATCAGGTCAGCAACCTGGGTCCCGTGTGTGATGCTTAGATAGGTGGATAGATTTTTTTAAAACAGGATCTTGCTCTTTCACCCTGGGTAGAGTGCAGTGGCATCATCATAGCTCGCTGTAACCTCCAACTCCTGGGGTCAAGTGCTCCTCCTACCTCAGCCTCACAAGTAGCTGGGACTACAGGTGCATGCCACCATGCCCGGCTACTTTTTCTATTTTTTGTAAAGATGAGGTCTCTGGTCTTGCTCAGACTGATCTTGAACTCTGACCTCAGATGATCCTCCCACCTCAGCCTCCCAGGGTGGTAGAATTACAGGCAGTGAGCTACCTTGCCTGGACAAGATTTTTTCATTTGCTAGAGTGAAAGTAGAATCAAAGTACAGCGGTGGCCCAGCATAAGCTAGATGCTTGTTGAATGAATAATAATCTGAAATAATAATAATAATAATAGCTACCTTTGTTGGCTACTTCAGTGCATGCCAGAGTACACGTATGTGTTGGGCACTTCACACACGGTCATAGTCTCTGTCTAATCTTTCCTGCAGTTCTCCATGACCTTTTGTTAGCCCCATTTTACAGATGGAGAAAACAGCAGCTTAGATCGGTTAAGCAATTTGCCTAAGGTCACAGAGCTACTAATTGGCGAGGCCGAGGCTCTCTCAGACCTCAGAACTGGCGCACCTTACCTGTGTTGAGAAGTGGAAGCGTCTCAATGACTTTGGACTTAGAGTTCTGTGCCAGTTTAAAAACTACCTATACTGCTTCCAAATAGTATGATTAAGATTTCCAGGTTATAGTTCAGATTTTACTTACTAATATCCAAGGATTTTACTTACTAATATCTTAACACAGCATTTTTACCTAACAAAATTACACGCTAGGCTTTGAGAATTGCTTGGGGAAGGAACAGTGCCAAGTGAGGAAGCTGCAGACGGGTAGTCTGGTTCTTAAATTTGTTCAGAGAGCAGGGCACCTGGAAATAATGGTGCTGTTTGCAGAACTCTGCCCAAGACGATAACCTTTCAGTAACTAAGTAAGCACATTTCTGCAGAATCAGATAACCATCTTATGCCAGGTTCTGATGTAGATAAGTGGTTGCAGAAAAATTTATGAGAGAAATTTTAAATTGTTAAAGTACCATCCGGTACCTCACAAGCAGAATGACCCTTCCTCCACTGTCCAAGCAAAGCCCCTCAATCCATCTCACAGAACACAAGTGTTCCGTAAGCACAGAGTTTGAGGAACACTGGTTTGGAAGTGTCCCATCTCTCTTCCCCTGTCTCTCAACTGCCCTCCAGAATTTTTAGAGTTACTCTAAAAAGCATCATCTTCTCCCTGCAATGAAAGACAGGCTATGCGTACCTGCAAAGGCCTAGGATTTTCCTGAGGAATACCACGCTTAGGGAGCCTCTGATCATTATAACCCAGAGGCTTCCACACCCTCTGAGCCTGTTAGCAGCTTCCTTACTAGTTAACTGAGCAGGAGACAAAACCCAAAACATTTTAAAGACTTAGATATCAAAAATACTGTGAGCAATTGGCCGGCGGTCTTCTCCCTCTCCTGTACCAGTTCCATATTTAGCCGCCTGATCCATCATGGGGCCTTCTGGCCAAGACGCAGGCTGGTGCCCACGTGGTGAAAGTTGTTTCTTTGATTCTTCCTGTGACATTACAGATGAACAAGGACATCTGCTTTCTCTTGAACAGGACAGCCAATGAGTGTTATTGATGGTTCCTACCCCCATCTGGGCTGTGATTGTGGTTGAGAGTAGTAAAGCTTGTATATTAATTGGACAGATATTTAATGGGCACCAGTGCTGTGTCTACACAGGTCATGAGGCTCTTCCTTTAAAAGCCCCCCCCCCGCCCCGGTGGTGTTGCCATGACTGGTTGGCAGAACGGCTTTGAATAGTGACTCACTTTGAGTTATCTAGAAATGTCCCCTCATTTCACTATTTTCATAACCCCATAGATTTGGTTAGACAGGGGTGAATTCTCAACTGGCACCCAAATTCTAAAAACCAGAGAGCTGAGGGTGGGGATGGGGTGATAGGGAGGAGATGAAACAGCCTAGGATCATCTGATAAAACATAGGTTTGAGCACACACACAAGCTTTTGTTTTGTATTGTTTTGTTTGCCTTTTTTTTTTGGCTGGGGCTTTTGTTATTTGTAGACTATGGATGCATCTTTATCTGTGACTGCTTTAGAAATAAAATCCCCTCCTCAGCCCCGGGCTGGGGAGGTTAGGATCAGCATGGCCAGCAGTGGCCGAGCCAGTGGCCGAGAGGCAGACCACGGAGGGGTGGAATGCTGAGTCATTCTGTCCCCACACCGGCAGTCCTGGAAGAGGTTCAGTCAGTCAGGCAGTGGGCTGCTTGGTGGAGCACTTTATCATTTGGGGCTCTCATAATGTGTGTTTAAACTCTGGGTGACCCCAGGCAGCCTTCCAGCCTGGCACAAGTCACCCAGACATTCAGACAGATCATCTACAGTGAGGAAGAATGAAACCAAGCAGGCCAAGGAGTCACTCAGTTCTAGAGAACTTCCCGGCCAGGGGGTGGGGAATGAGGGGCTGCCAGCTTCACAGAAGAGGCAGGAGGGCCTAGTGGAAAGCTTAGGGATCACAGGGACCAGAGTCCAAAACCCCCCACACCATCTCTCGCGGCAGGTGCGATTGTGGGCAGCTATTCACCTCCCTGAGCCTTAATTGCCTTATCAGTACCCTGTGCAAGTGAAGCCTCTGGCACAGCGCCTGGGGCCTGTTAAGTACACAGTAAATGCTGGAATAATTTTCCCTTTGTCCCTGCATGATACGATTTGAAGTAGCTTCGCTCAATCCTGCCAGTCACATTGCTTGAAATTCCAATAGTCATTCTTAAAATCCTTTATTACAATATAAATACTCCGGGGCAGATAATCCCTTTATCAGCCCTTGGTAAGGGATTAAGTGTGGGCTGAGAACAAACCCAGGGAATCTGGAGGAAGGGAGGGCCCCGGAAGGGAGGGGAGAATCCGAAGTCCTGCCGCACCCCCGGAGAGGACAGTCAGGATGGTATCCCCCAGAATCCCCATCAACTTTCGGGGGACATCATGTGTTCAGAGGTCATTTTTAGAGATCATGCCCAAGGGCTCGTGAGATCACAGATTCTTCTCACAGACATTGGAAGGGACGACACTGGGGTGTGGGGTGTGTGGAGAAGCGATACTTGGCAACTTGTTATATTGTTTACTGTCTTGGTGTTGCCATTTCTAGAGGTGGAGGGAGGAAAGAAAAGTAGGCCTTCTTAGTCCTTCCTTCTCTTCCTTTCCTTCCCTCTTTATTTTTTTCCTACCCTGAACACCGCAGGATTGAGGCATGAGTGCGTCGGGTTAGTGGGGGGAGATCATTCTCCGCATTTCCACTCCACCCTCCTTCCTCTGCCCACCTTCCCACCCCTCATTTCCAGCCCTTCTTGGACATAAAATGAGCCAGAATGTTCTACATGGCTTCATTTAAGGGAAGAACGGCAGACTGCTTCCCTGGTCCTGACAAAAAGGAGGGATGCAAACCACCTGGCTGTACTTAAATTGAGTGACCTTGAATAACCTGACCAACCAAAGGGCCCTAACCCAGGATACAGGGAGATAGGAACCCGGGGACTCCCCGAGGCAGGACAGAAGTGTCAAGTCCATTTCCATTCTGAGAGACCTAGAGGCAAACCGGAGGCCACACTCAATTCACTGAGGTGCTTTTAAGTGAAAGAGTTTGGAACGTGGTGGAGAGGAAAGGGTTACCCACCTCGTCACCGGATGGGTTTGTGTCGTTCTGTGGTTTGGGAGTTGGCTTTCTGTAGGTGTGAGTTAAGTGTCTGAGATGAGCTACTTAAGGGACAGATAAAAGAAGAAATTAGCTGGGTTTGGTTTTATTGTTGTGGTTATCCGCCTCCTCCATCCTGGCTAAATCATATAGATGAGAATTGGACATACAGAAAGCATTTATAAGTGGGAAACCATTGTTTCCAGAGGGAAGCGTCAGGATGTTAGCCTGCTTCAGGGAACTCTACCAGCCCCACTGCAGCCGGTGCTGCTGGCAGGTGATCTTCATCCGTTTGTGGAAGCATTTGCAACATCTCTGTTTTATGTTGTCCCCTTTCCCTGGAGAACAGCAGTAAACGTCATGGCTCCTAAAATCAGCCAGTGCTCAGACCTCTAATTAATTTAGACGAGCCCAGCTAGCATTGCTAATAAATCCCGAGCAAGGTGCAGTCCTAGAAGTGGAGAGGTCAAAACATCTGGAGGTGGGGAGA
This sequence comes from Galagoides demidoff, assembly GCA_963574575.1. Taxonomy (NCBI): domain Eukaryota; kingdom Metazoa; phylum Chordata; class Mammalia; order Primates; family Galagidae; genus Galagoides; species Galagoides demidoff. The sequence goes on from CAUYQV010106409.1 coordinate 84,269, forward strand.
AGTCTGGGAAGACAGGAGCCACGGAAGGAGAAAGACTAGGAAAGCGGTGGGAGGGACCCACGGAAATCAGAAATGAGAGAGGGTGGGAGGGAAAGTGAGAAATTTAAGCAATACTATCAGCGGTGGTAACAACTCACTCACTATGTGCCAGACGCGGTGAGCACTTTCAATGACGGATTACCCATTTTATCCTCTAAACAACACTGTCAGTTACATTTCCCTTACAGCTCCATTCTTTAAGTGAGGAAACCAAGGTACAGAGAGGTTATAGGAACTTGACCTAAGTTAGGTAACTTGGAAAAGTTGAAATTCCAGCTATTTCTTGCTGTTTCTCTCCTGTAGTGCTTCTCCTGGGCTGCACTTCAGAATCGCCTGGGAGCGATGACAAATCATGAGGGTCGTACCCTGGGCCACGTAAATCAGAGTCTCAAGGCCTGGGTCCCAAGCATTAAGCATTAGTTTGTTTTTAATGTCCCTGGATGATTTCAGTGTGTAGCCAAAACTGAGAATCCCTGTACTAGATCCAGCTTCACTTCAAATTTTTGTTTTTTTAGACAGGGACACGTTCTGTCCCCTGGGGAGAGTGCTCTGGTGTCAGCCTAGCTCACAGCAACCTCAAACTCTTGGGCTCAAGAAATCCTCTTGCCTCAGCCTCCCAAGTAGCTGAGGCACCTGCCACAACACCCAGCTACTTTTTTCTACATTTTTTTGTTAGAGATGGGGGTCTTGCTCTTGCTTGGTCTCGACTTGAGCTCAAGTGCTCCTCCCGCCTCAGGCTCCCAGAGTGCTAGGATTACAGATGTGAGCCACCATGCCCAGCCACAAGTTCAAATGTAAATATGAGAGAACACATGTGAAATGTTCTCAAATTATTTTTTTCCTACAGGTAGGATGGTAGAAAGCAATTGCTATAGGGCCACACCAGCACTGACTTAGCTGAGTGCACAGTTCTGCCTCATGCCCACAAGATGCTGATGGATAGATCAGAAGAGTATCCCTAGAAGCATTCCTTTAAGAAAGTAGTGGATTTAGGCACCACGGCTTTTTGTTTTGCTATTGTTCTTAAACCATCTTGCATACGTGCATTCAGCCACAGAGTGAAAGCCAAGCACGCGTGGTGGCTCACACCTGTAATCCTAGCATTTGGGGAGGTGGAGGAGGGAGGACCTCTTGAGGTCAGGATTCCTTGCGATCATCTGGAGTGAGAGCAAAATCCCATCTCTATAAAAATTAGAAAAAGTACTGGATGGAGTTGAAACACATTCCTCTTAGTAAAGTATCACAAGAATGAAAAAGCAAGTATCCAGCGTACTCAACACCAGTGTGAAGCCAGTAGATGATCTACTACTTGCCCACACAAGTGAAAAACTCAATTTAATTCAAGTTAGAGGGGGGGAGAGTGGGGGGCATGGAGGAGGAGGAGGGGAGGGGAAGGGGGATTGACATGCCTCCTCTTAATGGGCACAGTGTGAGGGTACAAGGCACACCTGGGTGTGGGACACAAGTACAACAGGGACTCTACCTAACAAATGCAAACATTGTAACTTAATGTGGTGCCCTCACATTAATCTGAAAAAAAAAAAAATTAGAAAAATTAGCCAGCCATGGTAGCAGGCACCTGTAGTCTCAGCTACTTGAGAGGCTGAAGCAGGAGGGTTGTTTGAGCCCAAGAGTTGAGGTTGCTGAGAGCTATGATAACATCTCTACACTCTAGCTGGGGTAACAGAGTGAGATTCATTTTAAGAAATAAAAAAGAAAGAAAACCTACAGGATGAGAACTTGCCCAAACCCTCAAACATGTCTGCATCAGGAATTGTTTTCTTGCACTCCTGAATTTCTGCTCTGACCAAGAACAACTCAAAAACCTTTCATTTCTCGACTGTTTATATGCCACCCACACCCGCTTACACTCCTGACTCCAGTCCTGCCAGAAACTGCCTTTCAATGAACAAACACAGAGAACTGTAATATTTTCCTTTACCTATTTCATTCTTGCCATGACCTTAGGGGAAAAGTGTCATTGTTATGTTAAATATTAAGCTCAAACCCAGAAAGACTAAATGATTTGTCCAGAGGCACACAAAGCTGAAGTGGAAGAGAGACAGGGTTCAAATGCAGTCTTGGATTTCCAAGTGGATTGCACCCCGAGAACACATCTGTGAGTTTAGAGAGCAGGGCCACAAAGGCAATGACAGGGAAGTACAAAAGAAAGCCAGTCCACAAAGTGCTGAGGTCACAAGGAGCCCTGCCTCCCCTCAGTGTTGCTCTCACCCCTGAACTAAGGTCTTTTGTTGTGATCACAGCTGCCCCACAAGCCCACTTGGTGGTTCTAAACGCCCTGGGTCCAGTCCGTTTTGCAGATTAGTCTCCATCAGAGAGCCAGGAGGGAGAGATGGGGAGAGCCAGGACGGCAGCTCCTGGACCGGAGACAGAATGATCTGCTTCCGTTTTTCTGCCTTTCCTTCAGGAGACCCTGTGGTGGCTCTCCGGTTCCCAGCTGAGATGATTCCTCAGAAAATCAGTGTTAGGGAAACTCCTCACCCAGGTGGGCAGATCCCAAGAGGGTTCAGAGATTTTGAATCTGCTTGAGATAAGCTCTTCTTAACAGAACCAGATCTGGATAAGATGGAAGCTTTGTAGATTTGCTCATAATCAGCAATGCTCTCTAATCAATTCCAGGACTGTGTGGATGGAGACCGGAAAGGTTTCTTTCCCAATTCTTAGCAGCCTGGGGATTGAGGAACCAGTAATTAACTCCAGCCTCCTGGAGAGGAGAACTAAGTCCTGGAGTCTGTGAGTCAACACTCACTTCCCAAAAGGACCCTCTAGGCAGCCCAGGCCAACAAGGGGGGCCCTTGACCCTGACCCTCTTCTAGACTCACCACTAATCCTCAGCAAGGTGCAAGAGGAGGGTCTCAGAAGGACCTTCTAAGTAGAAGGTGTTGGGCAGCACCTGTGGCTCAGGGAGTAGGGCGCTGGTACCATATACTGAGGGTGGAGGGTTCGAACCCAGCCCCAGCCAAAACTATCAAGAAAAGAGAGAGAGAGAGAGAAAGGTGTCTGGGTGCTCCGGTCTAAGTGGAGAAGGAAGGGAACAGCTCTGGGTCTTTGGACAGATTTCCATGACACCTTGCTAGCACAGTTAAGGTCTGAGCGTACGTGGAGAGGAAAGTGGAAAGAAGAGAGGGGAGCAGGGGAGGCCTTGTAGCCAGTGGGAGAGTAAAGGGCAGGGAGCAACCCTGGAAAATCTCTTTTGCCCTTGACTCTAGGGCTTGCTTAAGACCAAAGGAATGAGGCCAGGAGTTCAAGACCAACCTGAACAACAAAGCAAGACTCTGTTTCTATAAAAATTACCCAGGCATGGTGGCTCATGCCTGTTGTCCCATCTACTTAGGAGTCTGAGACAGGAAGATTGCTTGAACCCAGGAGTTTGATGTTGCTGTGAGCTACAATGATGCCACCGCACTGCAGCCTGGGTGACAAAGCAAGACCCTGTCTCAGAACAAAACAACCTCAGAGGAAGCTTTTCTTTTTCAAATAAGCCCTGGGTTCTAAATTTAATGTGTAAGCCTGTTAATATACCTTTCAATTAGATTTTTGGGTTTATTTCCCCAGTTGAATTATATAGAGGAAATTATTAATACCAATGAGAGTAAATGTTAGAACTTTGGATAGGGTCTTGGTGACTACCTATTTAGTTTACAGAGGGGAAATTGAGCCTAGTGACCTTCATTGGTTTGCCCCAGGTCACAGAGCTGGTGAGTGAAGCCCCAGAAGTAGAAAATGCGACTTGCCCCCCTCTGCTGCCTTCCTTCCCAGAACCATTTCGCTTTGACAGAGGCTCAGTCAGGGGGACAGTGGGACTGATCTGTAAATGATCTAACTTGTCATTGCAGAAAACGTACTTAATCCATGGCAGAATTTCAGCCCCTCAGCCAAACTTCATCCATCACATCATAAAGAATAATTTGCCAAGGAGAGGTTTGAAAATCCAAACCAGATTCTTCCCTACTCCTAGAGGGGCTGGCTCCGTTACACTGCACCAAGCCAACACTTTCCAGCCAGCCTTTTGCAGTGTTAGGGTTTGATTGTTTGATAAACGAGATCTGGTAGATTAACGGCATCTCTTCAGCAGAATTTTTGACCCCACTGATGCTACTCCAGAGGAAGGGGATGGAGAAACGGCTCACGGAGGCAGTGCCCAGGCTGCAGAGAGCCTGGCTGTGTGGTCTCAGCCTCCAGAAGAGCCTCGCTCAACACCTGTCTTTACCCAAATTGCTGCTGCTCAGATGCACATGCTCGCACACTGCCCTTGGCCTTTGAGATCTTGAACATGGGTCAAGAGGGAGGATTGGCAATCATTAAACGAAAGGCACCAAGCTGGGATCCAGCTTCACTTGAAGCATCGGTGAAGAGCACGATTCCTTCTCAGAATCTGAGATTGGTTTTTTGCTGATGATTCAAAAATCCAATGCTAAAATTTTGAAAAGAAAAAAAATTATGCTTTGCCCAATTTAATGGGATGTTTTGGAGGAGTTAAGAGAAAAAAAAATATCAATCCAAAGACGATGTCCTTTTGTAATGGCAAGCAAAGATACCTCTGAAAGTTAATTCAGGAGAATGTTGACAGTTCTGAAAATCCCACTCTGAGACCACTCTGGGTGCTCACAGTGATCTCCTGAGCCTCCCCTTGCAGGCTAAAGGTGACTCGAGTTTATTAGGTAGAAGAATACACTGCTTACAGAGGACTTCCTCGCTGTATGGCGATTCCCCTTCAGGCTCGTTCACCAACCAGCAGAACTGTGCTTTTTCCATCCAGGGCTCTTGGCCAGAACAACCCTCTCTCACTGATTAACTCAGTCAGCCGAGCGCGTCCTGTGTTTTCACCGGTGTTTCAGAAACAATCAGGACACAAATTTCTGCCCTTACGGCCTTGAGAGAGGAGAAACAAGAAACTCAGTACCGGCTCGGCGCCTGTGGCTCATTCGGCTAAGGCACCAGCCATGTACACCCAAGGTGGCGGGTTCGAATCCCCAGCCTGGGCCCACCAAACAACAATGATGGCTGCAACCAAAAAATGGCTGGGCGTTTGTGGCAGGCGCCTGTGGTCCCAGCTACTTGGGAGGCGGAGGCAGGAGACTCGCTTGAGCCCAGGAGTTGGAGGTTGCCAGGAGTTAGAGGTTGCTATGAGCTGTGATGCCATGGCACTCTACCCAGGGGGAGAGCTTGAGGCTCTGTCTCAAAAAAAAAAAAAAAATAGCTGGGCATTGTGTCAGGCGCCTGTTGTCCCAGCTACTTGGGATGCTGAGGCAAGAGAATAGCTTAACCTAGTAGTTGGAGGTTGCTGTGAGCTTTGATGCCACCAGACTCTACCAAGGGTGACATAGTGAGACTCTGTCTCAAAAAAAAATCTTTTCCTGGCTTGGTCCTAAATGAATTCACTAGATTTAAAAAAAAAAAAAGTGAAGGAAAAATTCAGAACTCAAAAAAAGTGTCAGCCAGGCAAGGTGGCTCACACCTATAATCCTAGCACAGTGAGTGGCTGAGGTGGGTGGATTGCTTGAGCTCACAAGTTCAGGACCAGCCTGAGCCAGAGTGAGACCTCATTTCTAAAAATAGCCAGGCATTGTAGTGGGCGCCTGTAGTCCCAGCTGCTTGGAAGGCTGAAGCAAGAGAATCACCTAAGTCCAAGAGTTTGAGGTTGCTGTGAGCTGTTGAAGCCACCACACTCTACCAAGAAACTAAAAAAAAAAAAAAAGCCAGCATTTGTGGTGGGTGCATCGTCCCAGGTACTCGGAGGCTAAGGGAAGAGAATCACTTCAGCCCAAGAGTTTGAGGTTGCTGTGAGCTGTGACTTCAAAGCACTCTACAGCAGGCAACAAAGTGAGACTCTGTCTCAAGAAAAAAAGTGCCTATAAAATTTAGATGATATTGGTAATAATTAGATATTAACCACACTGATTTCTTAGTTCTCTGTTCTTGAGGACTCCTTTCCTTGAA
>CAUYQV010106410.1:0-10162 GCA_963574575.1 Galagoides demidoff
GTGGTCCCAGCTACTTGGGAGGCGGAGGCAGGAGACTCGCTTGAGCCCAGGAGTTGGAGGTTGCTATGAGCTGTGATGCCATGGCACTCTACCCAGGGGTATAGCTTGAGGCTCCGTCTCAAAAAAAAAAAAAAAAAAAAAAAATTTTACTGAAAGCCAGTATATTTATTTTTAACTTTTGTATAAATTTAGGAAATCTTTGCCAAACCCAAGATCACTAACACTTTCTCCTATGTTTTCGTCTAGAAGGTTTATAGTTTGTCTCTTTTTTTTTTTTTAATAAAGACAGAGTCTTACTTTATTGCCCTCGGTAGAGTGCTGTGGCGTCACAGCTCACAGCAACCTCCAACTCCTGTGCTTAAGCCATTCTCCTGCCTCAGCCTCCCGAGCAGCTGGGATTACCGGTGCCTACCACAATACCCAGCTATTTTTTTGTTGCAGTTCGGCCAGGGCCAGGTTTGAACCCACTACCCTTGGTATATGGGGCTGGCGCTCCACCCACTGAGCCATAAGCGCTGCCCCCACAACAACATGATTTCTTTCGAGGACCTGGACCAATGGACTGAATCTTACTTGCATGGCTATTCAATATCAAGAGTGGCCCCATCATTCTTTTACAACTCAGCAACAAATTTCCAGGAAAGACTCACCGCTTCAGCAAAATCAGGATTAAATTTCAACAAGTTGTTCAATTCTTTCTGCAAGGCAGCTGGAGTGAGGGCTTTAGTCTCATCATTCTTTAACAAAGCAGCCTGAAATTTAAAAGGAACAACTCAGTAGGAACAAATGATCAATACCCATATGGAAATATATACTAAACTAGCATCACCTGATTTTTTGGGTTTTTTTTTTTGAGACAGAGTCTCACTATGTCACCTCAGGTAGAATGCCATGGCATCACAGCTCACAGCAACCTCAAACTCTTGGGCTTAAATGATTCTCTTGCCTCAGCCTCACAAGTGGCTGGGACTACAGGTGCCCACCACAATACCTAGCTATTTTTTTGTTGCAGTTGTCATTGTTGTATAGCAGGTCCAGGCCAGGTTCAAACCCACCTGCCTTTGTGTATGTGGCCAGCACCCTAACCACTGAGTTATGGGCGCCGAGTCATCACCTGATTATTTTCCTTTCTTTTTTTTTTTTTTTTGAGATGGAGCCTCAAGCTATCTCCCTGGGTAGAGTGCTATGGCATCAAAGCTCATAGCAACGTCCAACTCCTGGGCTCAAGAGAGTCTCCTGCCTCCGCCTCCCAAGTAGCTGGGACCACAGGCACCCGCCAAAACGCCCAGCCATTTTTGGTTGCAGCCATCATTGTTGTTTGGCGGGCCCAGGCTGGGGATTCAAACCCACCACCTTAGGTGTACGTGGCTGGCGCCTTAGCCAATTGAGCCACAGGCACCGAGCCCTGATTATTTTTCTATAGAGATTCCCTTCAGGCTCTGGCCCTTATCCTACCAGCCTCGCCTGGCTGGAACCCACCAGATATTCTTCTCCTGATCATACTCAACACTGTCTCCTTTTCCTAAAACACCAAGCCTCCCAACCTTCACTCCCCATCCACATATTTCTTCCATGCTTAGCAAACCTATGCCCATGCCTAGCTCATCCTGCAGATCCCAGTTTATAGACTTCAACCATCTGCTTCTTTCACCTTCTAGTCCAGGTGAGGTTCAGTAAGCCTTTATGGGCTCCTCTAAGTCCTACATACTTACCATTCCTGCAGCACTATCAAACTATAGTAAAAGTGCTAGTCTGATCCCATCCCACACTGTAAGCTCCTTCCAAGGTTATGTGTTTGCTTATCCTTATATTTGGATCTTTGTATCAGGTGCCTGCAAAGGGCCTCACGGCATTTAGGTATCCTGACCCACCCTTAGTTATCTGTTTCTTTTTTCTTTTTTTTTTTTTTGAGGCAGAACCTCAAGCTGTCACCTGGGGTAGAGTGCCATGGCATCACAGCTCATAGCAACCTCCAACTCCTAGGCTCAAGTGAGTCTCCTGCCTCAGCCTCCCAAGTAGCTGGGACCACAGGTGCCCGCCACAACACCTGGCTATTTTTTGGTTGCAGCCGTCATTATTGTTTCATAGGCGGGCTGGATTTGAACCCGCCACCTTCGGTGTATGTGGCTGGCTCCTTAGCCACTTGAGCCAAAGGCGCCGAGCCTAGTTATCTGTTTCAAATGGATGATATCAGTAATGATTATAAAACATAAAATATGTAGAAAATTAGTTCCCAATTAAAGGTTTATATTTAACTGGGTTATAGACACTTAACCCCCATTTTACCTTCTGTAAATAATAATTCTAATTCTACTTTTATTTCACCATTACAGAAAATGCCAAAAATATAGAAAAACTACAGAAGAAAATAAAAGTCATTTGTAACCTCACCATCCAGAAATAACACTATTAATACTTCAGTGTATCTTATGCCAATCTTTTATCTAAATGTTATCATGTATGTGTGTATGTGTACATATAGGTATACATACACATTTTAAACAAAATTAGAATAAGATATATAATTTTACTTCCTGTTTTTATCATTTAATAATATATTATCAACTTTGTCTCATCATCAAATAGTCTTTGAAAACATGATTTTTTTTTTTTTTAAGACAGAGTCTCATTATGTTGCCCAAGTAGCTGGAACTAGAGATGCCTACCACAACTCCCAGCTTTTTTTTTTGTTGTTGCAATTATTTAGTTGGCCTAGGCTGGGTTCGAACCCGCCACCCTTGGTGTATGTAGCTGGTGCTATAACCACTGCGCTACGGGCACCTAGCCAGAAAACATGATTTCTAAAACAAAATTATTAGCCTTTTTACTGTAATATTCAGTGTAGCACTTTTTCCCATTTTGTTTGCCTTTTAATTTTGCGAGAACATGTTGCAGTGTCACTTTAGAATTTGTCTAGCAGGTTTTCTAGTCTCCACTGGAAGACCCATAAACTTAAAAATAATAAAAAATAAGTAAAAATAAAAAGAATGTGTTGGCTCGGTGCCTGTGGCTCAATCGGCTAAGGTGCCTGCCACGTACACCTAAGGTGGCGGGTTCGAGTCCCCAGCCTGGGCCCGCCAAACAACAATGATGGCTGCAACCAAAAAACGGCCGGGCGTTGTGGTCCCAGCTACTTGGGAGGCGGAGGCAGGTGACTCGCTTGAGCCCAGGAGTTGGAGGTTGCTATGAGCTGTGATGTCATGGCACTCTACCCAGGGGAATAGCTTGGGGCTCCGTCTCAAAAAAAAAAAAGAATGTGTTAACATGAAGATGCTTTTTAATTTTTATGCTGAAAATCAAATGATCTTCTCCTACATGTTTTCTTCCACAGCTTTTTTGTTTGTTTGTTTGTTTTTTGAGATAAGAGTCTCACCTTGTCACCCTCAGTAGAATGCTATGGTGTCACAGCAAACTCAATCTCTGAGGCTCAAGCGATCCTCTCGTCTTGCCCCTACCCACCCCAAGTAGCTGGGACTACAAATGTCTACTACAACGCCTGGCTATTTTTAGAGGTGGGGGTCTCACTCTTTCGCAGGCTGGTCTCAAACTTCTGAGCTTAAACAATCCATTCGCCTCGGCCTCCCAAAGTGCTAGTATTAAAGGCAAGAGCCACCATGCCCAGCTTCTTCTTCTGCAGCTTTTATGTTGAGAAAGTCTTTCTCCATTCAGAGTCGGTTAAGAGTTAATATCTAGTTCTTTCTAGTCTAATGATAGCTTTAAATATTTACTCTTAATCCTTTAATCCATCTGAAATGTACTACGGTAAGAGGGTGAGATAAAGTTCCAGCTATATTTTTTCCTCTATCACTAACCAATTACCTAGGCAGTTTTTTCTAATCTGTTTAAAATTCCTCTGTAGATGGGATGCCATCACTTTTACCTCTAGATCTAAACATGACACCTTTCTATAGAAGTAAAATTAAGGCTCAGTGACCGTAGCACAGTGGCTATAGCATCAGCCACATACACCAAGGCTAGCAGGTTCAAACCCAGCCCAGGCCAGCTAAATAGCAATGACAATGGCAATAAAAATCGCCGGGCATTATGGCAGGTGCCTGTAGTCCCAGCTACTTGGGAGGCTGAGGGAAGAGAATCACTTAAGCCCAAGAGTTTGAGGTTGCTCTGAGCTGTGATACCACAGCACTCTATTGAGGGCAACATAGTAAGACTCTGTCTCAAAAAAAAAAAAGAAAAGAAAAAGAAGTAAAATTAATAACAAACTAGAAAAAAAAAAGAGAAAAAAATAAAAATTATGTGCTAAAAAATAAATAACATAGAAGAAAAATATCCAGGTTATACTATCAAGAAAGGAAAAATTATGGTTCAAAAGCAGCAACAAGGAATGCTCGGAGTGAAGCATATTAATGTTTACAGTTTTAAATACATCAAAAAATAAGATGAAATAGTGGCTGGATAGAGGGTGGGTCAATATGTGATAAAGAGAACAAAAATATTAATTATTGAATCTAGGTGATGGGTATACGGGCTTAAGGGGAAGTCACTATACAATGTTTTTCTTTTTCAAGTCATCTTTATGTTTGAAAACATCCATAATAAATGCTGAGAAAAGGGAAGCAAGTTTCCTAAATCACATTTTGGGGCTGTTTGTTAATCACGTGCCATTACTAGATGAACTTGCATTGTAACTTTAATAGAAAAATAAAATAACACACATACTAGGAAGGGACACATACCACAATTGCACTTTTAGAGCAGAGAGGATGGAGAGTAAAGGATAATCAAGATTCACTAATAAACCTATTAACATAACAAGCATATGCCATGACTTACAATGTCAAAGAATTAAAAAATAGTTTGCAATTCATTACAGAATTAATGTACCTGTTGTGAAAGAAAAAATTCTGCCTGTTTTTGGGACAGAGGCCCACTGCAAGACACTTCTTCTTCTCTGGAAAAAATAAAAAGAAAAATAGTAAAATATCACACAAGAGTGAAAATAATATTTACAAAATCAAATAAATTCTTATGTCAGATAAGTTCAAAGACTTTAAGTTAACTCTCTCAGAAACAGAAAAAACATACTTAAAAAGCGATGTTGAGAACAATGCAGAGCTGACAAATAAACCTTCCAACATATGTGATCAAACGATTTTCTTGTTTTCTTTCTTAGAGAAAGAGTCTCACCTTATCACCCTTGGTAGAGTGCCCTGATGTCACAGCTCACAGCAAACTCCAACACCTGGGCTTAAGTGATTCTCTTGCCTCAGCCTCCTGAGTAGCTGGGACCACAGGCACCCACCAGAATGCTCGGCTATTTTTTTGTTGCAGTTTGGCCAGGGCTGGGTTCAAACCCACCACCCTCGGTATATTGGGCCAGCGCCCTACACGCTAAGTCACAGGCACCGCTCACGATCAAATGATTTTTCACAAGGATGTCAAGATTATACAGTAGGGAAAGATAGTCTTTTCAACAAATAGTGCTGGGAGAACTAGAAATCAACCAGCAAAAGAATGAAACTGGACCCTTATCTAATACCATATACAAAAACTAACTCAGAAGAGATCAAAGACCTAAATGTAAGAACTAAAGTCACAAAACTCTTAGAAATGGCTTGGCACCTGTGGCTCATGTGGCTAAGGCACCAGCCACATACACCTAAGGTGGCGGGTTCGAATCCAGCTCAGGCCCACCAAACAACGATAGCTGTAACCAAAAAAAATAGCCAGGCATTGTGGCGGGCGCTGTGGTCCCAGCTCCTTGGGAGGCGGAGGCAGGAGACTCGCTTGAGCCCAGGAGTTGGAGGTTGCTATGAGTTGTAATGCCACCGCACTCTACCCAGGGGGCCAGCTTGAGGCTCTGTCTCAAAAAAAAAAAAAAAAAAAAAAAAAAAAACTCTTAGAAAAAAACACAGAGGGCGCGCCTGTGGCTCAGTGAGTAAGGCGCTGGCCCCATATACTGAGCATGGCAGGTTCAAATCCGGCCTGACCAAACTGCAACAACAACAACAAAAAAATAATAGCCAGGCGTTGTGGTGGGCGCCTGTAGTCCCAGCTACTCAGGAGGTTGAGGCTACAGAATCACCTGAGCCCAGGAGTTGGAGGTTGCTGTGAGCTGTGTGATGCCACAGCATTCTACCAAGGGCGATAAAGTGAGATTCTGTCTCACAAAAAAAAAAAAAAAGAAAAAAACACACGGTAAAAATTTCAAAACATTGGATTTGGCATAACAAAAGCTTGTATATAACACCAAAGGCACAGGTAACAACAAAATACAGACAAATTGGACTTCATGAAAATTAAAAGTTTTGTGCATCAAATAACAATATAGGCCAGGCACAATGGCTCACATTTGTAATCAAAGAATTTTGGGAAGCCACTGCAGGGAGATCACTTGAATCCAGGAGTTTGAGAGCAGTCTGGGCAACACAGTGAGACCCTATCTTTACAAGAAATTACCGGTAATAAAAAATGAGCCAGGCATAGTGGCACATAGTGGTCTATAGTCCCAATTACTTGGTAGACTTAAGCAGGACGGTAAGTTGAACACAGGCATTTGAAGTTTCAGTGAGTTATAACATGCCATTGTACTTCAGCCTAGATCACAAAGCAAGACCCTGTCTCTTTAAAAAAAAAAAAAAAAAAAAAGAATATAGGCTCGGCGCCTGTGGCTCAAGTGACTAAGGCACCAGCCACGTACACCTGAGGTAGCAGGTTCAAATCCAGCCTGGGTCACCAAATAACAATGATGGCTGCAACCAAAAAATAGCCGGGCATCGTGGCAAGCACCTGTGGTCCCAGCTACTTGGGAGGCTGAGGCAGGAGACTCGCTTGAGCCCAGGAGTTGGAGGTTGCTATGAGTTGTGATGCCACAGCACTCTACCCAGGGGGATAGCTTGAGGCTCTGTCTCAAAAAAAAAAAAAAAAAAAGACTATAAACAAAGTAAAAAAGCAACCCATGGAATGGGAAAAAATATATTTGCAAATCATATATCTGATAAGAGATTAATATCCAGAATATTATAGAGAATTCCTAAAACTCAACAACCAAGAGACAGAAGACTCAATTAAAAAATGGGCAAAATACTGAACAGATATTTCTCCAACGATGATATACTAATGGCCAAAATACATATGAAAAGATAGTCAATATTACTAATCATTACAGAAATGTACATCAAAACTACAATGAGAGGCTCGGCACCTGTGGCTCAATCGGCTAAGGCGCCAGCCACGTACACCTAAGGTGGCGGGTTCAAATCCCCAGCCCTGGCTCGCCAAACAACAATGATGGCTGCAACCAAAACATGGCCGGGCGTTGTGGCGGGTGCCTGTGGTCCCAGCTACTTGGGAGGCGGAGGCAGGAGACTCCCTTGAGCCCAGGAGTTGGAGGTTGCTATGAGCTGTGATGCCATGGCACTCTACCCAGGGGGATAGCTTGAGGCTCCATCTCAAAAAAAAAAAAGCTACAATGAGATACCACCTCACACTTAATGCCTACCAAAACAACAGGAATTAATGTGTTGGAGAGGAAATGGACAAACTGGAACCCTTGTGCATGCCAGTAGAAATGTTAATATAGTCATTATAGAAAACAGTGTGGCAATACCTCAAAAAATTAAAAATAGAATCACCATATTATTGAACAATTCTGCATCTGGGTATATACTCAACATAACAGAAAACAGAGTCTCGAAGAGGTATTTGTATACCCATATCATAGCAGCTTTATTCACAATAGCTAAAACATAAAAGCAACCCAAGTATCCACTGATGAATGGATACGAAAATGTGATACATATATCACATATATATAGAAAAAATATGTATATACACAAAAGAATACTATTCAGCCTTACAAAGGAAGGAAACTCTGACATATATTATAAGGATGAATCTTGAGGACTTCATGGCTAAGTGAAATAAGCCAATTGCAAAAAAGACCAATACTGTGTGATTCCACATAACATATACGTGTATTTAGAAGAATCAAAATCAAAGATACAGAAAGTAAAACAAGGCTTAGCGCCTGTAGCTCAGCAATTAGGGCGCCAGCCACATATACCAGGACTGGTAGGTTCGAACCCAGCCCAGGTCTGCAAAACAACAATGACAAGTACAACAACAAAAAAACAGCTGGACATTGTGGCAGGAGCCTGTAGTCCCAGATACTTGGGAGGCTGAGGCAAGAGAATGGCTTAAGCCCAAGAGTTTCAGGTTGCTGTGAGCTATGATGCCACCGCAGTCTACAGAGGGCAACATAATGAAACTCTGTCTCAAAAAAAGAAAAAAAAAAGGACTGTTGAATGACCTGCCAAAGTTCATACAATGTAAGTATACACAGATATATATCTAGACCTAGATTCTAAATTTTACACAACTCCCAATGTGGTCTTTCTAAAATACCCATCTATCATGCCACCTGTAATGCAAATCCCTTCATGGTACCCTCTCACTTCCAGAATGAAGCTTAGCAGGGCAGGTGCAGAACTTTAGAAATGGTCCTACCTCTCCTTTGCCTTCTCTTCCTCACCTACACTCCACTCCTGATTAACTCCTTACAGGTACCCTACCAACACCAAGCTGCTTCTGCTACTACAGTGCCTATTTTCCCACCCACTGTTGGATGATTGTATACAACCCAAAACACAAGACTAATTCAAGTGTCAATCTACGACAGTGGTTCTCAACCTTCCTAATGCTGTGGCCCTTTAATACAGTTCCTCATGTTGTGGTGACCCCCAACCATAAGATTATTTTCCTTGCTACTTCATAACTGTAATTTTGCCACTGCTATGAATCGTAATGTAAAAAATATCTGATATGCAGGATGGTCTTAGGCAACCCCTGCGAAAGGGTCATTCAACCCCCAAAGGGGTCCTGACTCACAGGTTGAGAACCACTGCTCTATAGGAATTTTTCCAATATCTCTCATTTGAGGTCCTATGGCTTCCTAGAGATGCTTCACATAGCATACTTGGTTGTTCTTACTTGCATTTATATGCAAACACCCAGTACCACCTATATTGTATGCTAATATCTAGTGCTGCCCTGGCATATATCTGGCACTAGAAATTTGGGAAATAGGCTTGGCGCCTGTGGCTCAAGCAGCTAAGGCACCAGCCACATACACCTGAGCTGGTGGGTTTGAATCCAGCCTGGGCCCACCAAACAACAATTACAGTTGCAACCAAAAAATAGCCGGGTGTTGCGGTGGGAGCCTGTAGTTCCAGCTATTTGGGAGGGAGAGGCAGGAGAATCGCTTGAGCCCAGGAGTTGGGAGGTTGCTGTGAGCTGTGATGCCATGGAACTCTACCCAGGGGGACAGCTTGAGGCTCTGTCTCAAAAAAAAAAAAATAAAGAAAAAGAAATTTGGGAAATAAATGTATAAGAAGTTTCCAATTCCTTTCTACAGATACTATACAGGTATTGTATCAAAGAGCAGGAAAGCTCTGAGCTGTAGCTCAGCAGTTAGGGCTCCGGCCACATGCACTGGGGCCAGTGGGTTCAAACCTGGCCCAAGCCTGCCAAACAAACAAATAGAAATACAGGGTGGCACCTGTGGCTCAGTGAGTAGGGCGCTGGCCCCATATACCGAGGGTGGTGGGTTCAAATCCTGCCCTGACCAAACTGCAAGAAAAAAAAAAAATAGCCAGGCTTTGTGACAGGCACCTATACTCCCAACTACTTGGGAGGCTGAGGCAAGAGAATCTCCTAAGCCCAGGAGTTGGAGGTTGCTGTGAGCTGTGATGCCACAGCACTCTACCAAGGGCAACAAAGTAAGACTCTATCTCTTAAAAAAAAAAAAAAAGAAAGAAAGAAATATAGCCAGGCATAGTGGCAGGCACCTGTAGTCCCAGCTACAAGGGAGGCTAAGGCAAGAGAATCGCCTAAGCCCATGAGTTTGAGGTTGCTATAAGCTGTGATCCCATGGCATTCTATCAAGGGTGACATAGTGAGACTGCTTCAAAAAAAAAAAAAAAAGGCTCGGCGCCTGTGGCTCAATCGGCTAAGGCGCCAGCCACGTACACCTAAGGTGGCGGGTTCAAATCCCCAGCCCGGGCCACCAAACAACAATGATGGCTGCAACCAAAAAAAAAAAATGGCCGGGTGTTGTGGCGGGCGCCTGTGGTCCCAGCTACTTGGGAGGCGGAGGCAGGAGACTCGCTTGAGCCCAGGAGTTGGAGGTTGCTATGAGCTGTGA